>JBCAUI010003162.1:0-10330 GCA_038406195.1 Haplosyllis anthogorgicola
GATCCGGGATCAAATCAATATCCTAATGTTATTCCAATACGGATTTGAGAAGTTAACCCATTGGTATCTATTTTAAAGGAAAAAGCCACTTCGCGACATATACACTTTAGGAGTGACTGGTTGCATGACTTTTTACTCAATTGGTACTTAGGTATGTAAAAGGGAAGGTGGTGGTCATTTCTTTACTGGACTGTTGGTATTTTCAGATACAAGTCATTGAAATTATCCCCCATTGCAGAATTAGTACAGAGGATTGATGCATTCATAGAAATGGACACTAGATAGTATAAACAAAGACGGTGTTACTTGGTTCAGTGACGTTACGTTACAAATGTTGTATTACGCTGTACGTTCGAATAGTTGGGATAGTTGCAGCTTATTGCTGTACGGACGTTTGACAAAGTCAGGATGTAAAATTGGTACTCGGCCTTGGTTGTTTGCCACCCTTGTCTCATCACCTCGGGCTGAAGGCTCAAGTTGAGTGGGGTTAAAGTTCTGCCTTGCCTTGGAGCATGACAAATTAATAAGTCTAATAAAATATTTTGATGCCCTGAACCCATCTCCAAATTCGTGCCATGTTCATCTCACGCTAAATTAAAATTCAACTCACAGTTTTTAATAAACGAAAACGTTGTTTACTTTAGCTCCATGAGAGATTTCATGTAGATATGATGAGGCCTACATCACATTTCTTTAGATTAGAAGGTCTCGGTGAGAGAATCTCTTGTTCTGTACAAGTACAAGTTAAACATGTAGTAAAAACGCGTAAAGTATTGTGAACTGTAGAGTAAACAGGCCGTGCTATCTGTGTAAACACCATGCCAAGGCCTCGTGTACTGCGCATTAACTCAATTAAACGTTTTTGAGACGTCATGACGTTTTGTGCGTTTGCCGAATTGCAAACGTCATGAGACGTCATGACGTGCCGCACATTGACTTTTATTTTTAATTTTGATGGACAAGGATTCATTTGTGGAGCCACTGATTACTCCTGTTTTGGACTTGGTGTGACCTTCCCCATGGGTTTTAAATCCAGGGTGGATCTCTTGCCTGCACTCTTTCTTGCTTGTGTACAGTGATTCCCAAAGGTCAGCTTTGGTGCGACACCTATTTTATCTGCCAGTAGGAGTGTGTAGTACACTGTATACGTATATGCTTGGCTCGCCTCCTGGACATTCATCGCTCTGCCTGACTTATGTTCTGAGACATTACGTCATGATGTCCTGCATATGAACAAATTTCAATGTTCTGAGACGTCATGACGTCTGGCACATTATTACAACGTTCTGACATGCTGTATGAAACGTTCGGACGCTTAAAACGGCTCAGTATTACGTCGTGACGTAGTTCACATTAACTTAAAAGAGTTGAGATCTCATGAAGTCGTAATGACGCAGACAATTGTTTCATTTATTAACATGTTGAGACATTTAATCAGTGACCTTTCCCAGCGTTGTTGAATTGGAGAGAGAACTATTCGTTGAGATAGACTTCAGAGATATATTTGATGCCTGAAGGGCAAAACAACCTTCGCGGCCAACTATGTTCCAAGTTAGTTTACTTGATTAAATTTGAAGAGAATCAAGATTTTCTCCTTTTTTTTGTTTTTATTTTGAATTCAATTATCATCCAAAATATGTTTAAATTCTAAAGTAATTTACTTTTACAAGTGCCCTGTCTGCCTGTGTGATATATTCGCCTGGCCTGACAAGGACTCTGCATGCTCCAGTGATCAGCATGTTGTACATGTACAGGATATCATGATCACAGCATCTCCAAATAAGGACAAGTGTTGTAGCTTTAATGAGATCAGGCCTAATATGGTCAAGTGTTAAACTGTTTGATTGTACAATTACGTTTGTGGGGGGTGCGATCTTCGATATGACAAGAAGTACCAGATAGTGTTGGGACCGAAATGTCAGAGTCAAAACCGGTTTTAGATTAATCCTAACAGTTCGGTGAAACGGTCTAACCGAGACAAAGATATCTGTTCTATGTTGCTATATTTCAGTAAGATTTTGTATGTCGTTAAAAGCAACGATTGATTATCCATGCTTTCTGATGATCGTAATTTGAACTTCCTAATTAAGAACATCAGAAAACATGGATAAACATATATATCTTGGTTCGATTGGATACAATGGATAAAACCTTATTACATCTTTCAATTTGGATAAGATTTTTTGTTAAATAATATGACATTTTATATTGTGACCACTGGTATTTAAAAAATAGTTTTTGCCTGTCAGAACCGGTACCGAAAGTTTGCCAAAAAATAAACCAATTTCGGTTGCACATCGGTTACCATTTCCACCCACTAGTACCAGAAAACCACCATAACTTTCTTCTGGAAAATAAAATAAAAATTGGGAATCGAGGTGCTTTTGAGGGGCCACTGGTAACCTGTTTTTCAGACTTGGTGACTCTGCCTTGGGTTTCATAACCAGTCTGTCACTAGTGTGCATACTCACTTGCGCATTATGATCCCGAGAGTCACTTCTGATTTCTCACCCACTTTTGCTGAAAAAAGAGTACAATTTGTTTGGATGTATTAGTGTTACCTACTGAAATTTAATTTCATGATTGGCTTGATTTGTTGGTGGATTGTTGGGATCCAGGATGCCCATCCATAAACTCTCGGAGCAAATTATGAAAGGGAAGCCTTGTTTCAAAAGATGAGGTCTGTACACACAGTCAGATTCAAAAACCTTTCACACGTCTGGCTGTAATGGTACGTTACTCTTCACACCAAGGTGTGAAATGGGAACTTGACTATCGTTTGGGTGACAGACGACGTCACGTCAATCTTGGGTGAGTTCTCTGCCATGGGTTAAAGTTGTAAACCACATTTAGAAAGGTACCACTCCTATGAGATTGATACACATCAAATTCAATCTACTTAAAACGTAATTTCTATGTAAACGATCTTTTACCAGTACTGTTGATTTAATTTAATCGTCTATTACGTTCACTTGTCGTAACATGTTATTCTGTACATTGGGCTTTGATCAGACATACCTGAAATACCTCGTGTTGAAGTGCGTGTATTGACATTAGTAGGCAGGTCAAGCAGCCCGTTTAACGTTAGTACGTGGATGAAGTATACTGAAATCTCCAGATTCCCCTCAGCGGCAAACGTAACGCGCACGAGGGGGAATCTGGTTATTTCATGTAAAGGTACATTAGAACCTGCTTTAACAAGCTACTGCTTTGTGCAGCCACCTAGCATCTACGGCCAATATGAAGTTTTTATTTTCTTATAGATAAATCATAAAAATCACCAATGCTTAGTAAGGTCACCTATCATCATGGCCAATTTTACACAGTGAGTAAGGGTGGCCCCTAAAAGCAGGTTCTACTACATTTTCTTGGTTTAACATTTTTTTACTGCACCACTTTGAACTTATACGTACATTTACGGGGAAAACGTGAGGCTTGACCTCTCCACTAGTACTACAAAGTGTGCACAGTGTTCTATGTTCGATCCTTTATGATCTTGTGTTTAAAATAGCAAACAAGCCTCAAATAGTAACACTTAAACACAGAGATAACAGCCAGTTTTTACCAAATTTTATCCGATGTCATGCCGGATAAAGTTCAACTTTTTCCGACAGGTATAAAAAAATTACCAGATAAATGCTGCTTTTTGTCAGTTTTTGAACCAAAACTACACCAGATATTATGTTGGACGTTGGTTGGTATTTATCCGACAAACTACATTATTACAAGGCAAATGACGGGTGTCGGACGTAGTTTTCGGAAGTACGGTGTTTTCATTCAACAGACTGACAACTAACTGACCCACTGCACTCGCTTCACAATTTTTCCGTTTATTCCAGACATAAAAACGTGTAATTTGTCCTCTCTAATAACAGGGTGACTCAACTGTTTATTTACTGCAGACCCCAAAAACCACGCATTTGATGAGGAGACACATTCTTCTCCAAACAGAACCCTTTTTGTAATTTTTTTCTAGGGTTACGGCTACTGATGATTCGAAACCTATTCACCCCATATTTTGCCCATGCTGCATTCTTAGTAACGCTAATATTCAATGGAAATGAAACAGGATCTACACTTTTTCATTTCAATGAGAAATTTACAAGGGTTTACTCAATAAAGTTTCGAATACTGTTTGTAGGTGGGGTCAAAGTAGTGTTCTGTGCCTCCGAGGGCAATAGATCAGCGTGCAGCTTTACGGCAGTCCGACTGACAATGTCTGAAAGAAATGCTGTCGGTCTGATAAATTTTGAAATTTACAGGACCCAAGATTCCTACATTCTCTCCGCGAGAAAACTCCCTGACTTTCCCCTGATTTTTCCATATTTTCAAGCCTTTTTCTAAGCACACAACAAATCCTTTATCTAAATGTTGCCTTCTAAGCACTCCCCTACCTGCTGTGTATGTTACTGAAAATGCATGTACATAAGCTGGGTGAAAATAGTAAGTGGTGTAGATGTTGTGCTGAATGCAGTTGGGCAAAAAAATTCAATCAGATACAATCTAAAAAGCAAACGTACATCTATTTTGGCGTAAAATCGTGTAACTTGTCACTTTTACCAGCCCACCAGACACACAAACATGTTGACAGTGAAATAGGAATTGAAAAACTTGTCTGCCTTTGGGACAATATATAATATTGGCGACCGTAGTTTTGAGAGATTTAAAAGCTCGAAGAGAATTTCTTGGCAAAATGAAAATACTGTTTGCATCACGTTTTCACAACCATAAACCTGTATAGCATTTGTGTGGTAGGTTAAGGCACTAAAAACGCGCGTTTACAGTGCAGGTATGCGGGAAAAACAGCCTTACATGACAGACTTCCATCCAGCAACTAATCTTTCAGTGCTAATTTTCGGGACTACAGTGTTGAGATCTTTTGATGAATCAACTTGTGCGGGGCATCTTGAATCGGTTCACAACATGATGTGATTGAAGATAGGACTAGAAAATAAAGTTCTTAAGATATTTATGATATAACCCCCCCCCCCCCACCCCCCACCGGGCGTACAAAGATTTTGAGATTTGCGTGTGCTTGGGGTCTGTGTGGTTGGTTTTATTGTGTATTTTCAGGCGTTGTGCAGTTTAATGTTTCTGTTTTATCATGTATTTCCAGGCGTACAAATATTTTGAGGTTTAATGTTTCTGTTTTATTGTATATTTTCAGGCGTACAAAGATTTTATTGTTTAACGTTTGTTTTTATTGTGTATTTTCAGGCGTACAAAGATTTTGAGATTCCGACGGAGTTGACGTATTTGTGGCACTACCTGAAGAACGCCTACGAGACGGACGCATTCAAGGTTTGTGTCACTGGGTTTTTCGTATTGAATTATGTGTACCATAAGAGGGGCACCCCATTTTTCACCTTTTTTTTTTTTTTTTTTTTAAATTACACTTTTGACATTTACAGTACAATTATAAATCTATTATTGACAGACACGCTTGTTCTGTATTGGAACTGTATTACGAAGGATCCATTGGAAAATGTTATGTTTTTCAAAAGGCGTTTAAATGTTGTATATTAAACTATGTGTAGTTGGCCAGCATCGACCAAGCCTTGAAGGGTCGAGAGGTTTAACGGGATTCTAGGGGTCACCAGGAAAAAATGGTGTGCAGGGAATAGGGTCTGCAGACAATGGTTGGCACAAAATGAAAATACAAAAAGTAAAAAGTTAAACATGTTGGCAACATACCCTGGTTTTAAACCCATTATTATTGTCCCTGCCAAGTCTGAAATGAAGGGTGCCAGTGGCCGCATAGGGAGATAGATCCACAATTAATTTAAAATGAAAAGAAGAAGAAATAAAGTCTTGTGGTTATTTTGCAGGAATCGTGTCCGGCAGATCGGGAGATCATCACGCACTACCAGGACAAGTTACCGTACGCGCGTGCCAAGCTCGGCAAGAAGGCGCAACTCATGGCAGAGAGCCGCACCTTCAGCGTACCCCCGGAAATAGCGAACGGGCCCGGCGGCGACTAGACCCACTCCACACCGCGACCTATACCACCAACATGTTATATGTATCTTACACACGAAGAATGGTTGATTAATAGTAATGATGTTGTTGATACTGTGTTGAATTTTTATGTACATCTATGATATGATATGATGCGCTTACTTGCAATGATAATAGTAATGATAACAATGAGTTGAACAAAATGGGCATGCGTGCTAGCTTTGTGCATTATGCATATGTGCAAGAAGTTGGTGTGCGCAAATATGCTAGAAGACCAGTGCTTCATATATCCCTCAAGTATACCTTTTTTAGATATGTTGGAACTTCGTTTTGGAAAAATCTGTCTGTAAAAAGAAATATTTAAAATTTAAAGATTACTCAAAGGTACCTAAAACATTTCCACGAAACATGGTTGATGCACTTTGTCAAAAACGTATCCTGCAAATGAAAACTACAAAGTATTCAAGTTAATTTAAACGTTTATGTCCAATAAGTTTTCTTCAATTGCTGTAATTTTGTGCAGTATTTGTACATTCTCTAGTAGTCATAGTTATTTTGACATTGACATAAAGGTAACCGTGTGTGGTTGCTATTGGTTACTATTTACTGCTAAAGTAGTATCATCTGTTAGGATAAGACATTCTTAATGCTGTTACATGCTATCTACTTTCTTGAAGGGTCTTGTGTCTGTAATTTGCAGCACGGTGTGAAAAAAAACAAACTGCGCATTGTTATTTTGGGGATTTGTTAGATATTTTAAGACGATTAATTAAGAAAGTTTGTGGTCAGTTCTGATGTTGAAACTATGCAAAAAGTCAACTATGCGCAAATAAAAACAAGATTGCCACATCTCAAAGATGGACTATTCTTGTAGTCTTATATCATGCTGTCTGTAAATTGCATAGTAAATAACTTGTATTAATTGCAATTAAGAATTACACTTGTTAATTAGAGTGAGTTAATTATATAGGTATAGTCATGCCAGATCATTATGTATATTTAACACTTAGCCAACGCACGACAGAAAATGTCGATAATATTTTTTTCCTTCAGAAAATGTCGATAAATGTAATGTCACAAAATGTCGATAAAAATTTAGCCCTTTTTTATATACTACGTATGTGTGTATGATTGGTTTATACTATGGTTTATAACACTAAAAGAGAGAAATCAACGAAGTACCAGATATATTGCATTTCTGAGGAATTAGCGTCACGCTACACGATATACAGTGCTTTAATGTTACACGTTTCGCTTAAAACTTTATTAATAGCTTCGTTGTTTAGTGTAAATGTTGTGTCTTCCTTTTGCGAAAGTGAAAAATATTAAAATCCTGGAAATTAAATTTTGTAAAAATGAAAAACAATTATTTATCAAAGTTTAGTAAAGTTTTTGCGACTTGTGAGGTCAGTCTGAAAAGTGTCACAATGTTATCCATTTCTCTTTCCATATTTATGCGCAGATTCAAACTTGTGGTTTATTTTCATTGTGAAGGAATTATTTGTTACTTTTGCCTTATTGTTATGGAAGTTAGTAATGTGAAGTGAACAGGTCTTGTGTGATTTCCCGGTACTGTATTTTGTTATTGGGCTTTGTCACACCAACCCACATACATGTACACTATACCCTCTAATTCACAGTGTAATAGTAATGGATGTTGTCTAGTTACCTTATGCCATTCACTTGGACTACGTTACATCGTTAAGTTTGTGACGTTACGTTATAATTTTACGTCATTATGTTAGTTATTGGGTACTCTCCCTTTAAATTCCAGATTACATCTTTCGTTTCTATACCCCGTCTGCAACTTTTTCCCCCTCCTATTTTTCGTTTTCTGATTTTAGTTTTCAAGCACTTTTTAGTTGCTCAGTTGCTATGTAAGAATATAATGTAGATTATTTAATCACGAATTAACTTTTTGTACATTATATAAATATGAGTAGAAGATTGTATAAAGAAGAAGCTACTGGTGCTCAGTGTAATATCTGTATCCATGGTAACCATAAGTTCCTTGGTTACAGCCACGTTTCCATAGCAACAAATGTATAATCATGATAAACATACTGTAATGCATATATCTGTATGCCTGGATGACATTTACAAACTGGCTATAAAATAACGCAACACAGATTGCAATTCCGTTTTGCGCGCCCAACCCTACTGTTGGACATGGTATACAAACAAACACTTTGTTCAACACATTTCTGTTCTTTTAAAATTAACCGTATTAAAAGGAAGTAAAATAGTTTAATTTTAGTAAAGATTCTTTTCGTTTTGTTTTAGACGATTAATAATGTTAATTAGTTGGTTATAATATTAAGGGAAGAACAATTAGTTGTATGTTACACAGCAATAAGTATCCGCCCAATGGTTACATGCTACACACCCTGTAGGAATCTTACTATGTACAGAACACACGTGGGGAGGTGGTTGAACCGTTAGGCGCATTCATATTCAGTGTGATGCATTTTGAGGGGGAATGAAAAACCGGACATAGTTATGTTGCGCCACCATTTGTGGAAGGGACCATATAATGTTGAGATGTGTGCATGTTTGCACACAGGGCATGGTACAATTGTGGGTATGTCTGTGCACAGGGTATGGTACGGCTGTGGGCATGTCTCTGCACACAAGGGTATGGTACAATTCTGGCTTTTGGATGTTACCCTATGTGCAGTTAACCATATTCAAGTAACATGTACATGGAGAAAATGCAGCATGCTGAATATGAATGGGCCTGTGGTAGGGATGTATATTCTTGTATAGTAGTGATAATGTATTGGGATACATGACTTTAAAACATTCTTGAAGTGAAGAATTGAAAACGAAAAATTCATTTAAACTTTCTGTGATGACAATAATGTACAAAAATACTTCATTTGAGAAAGTAATATCCATATGTGTAAGGGACCAAAATTACAACAAAAAAAAAATCATACACAACAAAACGCACGTCCATATTATGTTCAATGTGCCTTTATCAGTAGCAGGAGAAATCATTTTTATATCAACAAAATATTGACCAATCATATTCTATGTAAACAAAATGTTTGACCAATCAAGTTTATAATAAAGAAATAAAATGTTGCAGTTTTCTCTGACAATGTATACAATGTTGCCAAGTGGTTGTATGTTTTTACTCCGTAACAGGGGGTGGGATCGGCTCGGGATTTATTCGCCTGATTAGGACTTATTCGACACACAAATCATGAGCCCCATTAATTCCATTGAAAAAGTTTCAAATTTTGACACAGTTTTATAGCTAAATGTGATCATGCAGTGATCTGTATTGTGTTATAGTTGGACCTGTGACACATGTAGATCTGACTGAAACACAAAACAGATCCCTGCATGCTAACATTTAGCTACAAAACTGTGTCAAAATTTGAAATTTTACAATGGAAGTCAATAGGGCTCATGATTTGTGTGCGTGAATAAATCTTAATCTATCCTAAACATTTGATCAAGATTTGTTCTCCAAATTCACAAATCATACTCCATTTGTCGAATAAATCCTAATCAGGCGAACAAATCCCGAGCCGATCCCACCCTGTGATAAACTGATTAAGGGAAATACAGTGCCTTCCGTGGAAACCTTAGTCGAAGGAACCTTGAGGGATACTCCAAAAGTTCGAGATAAACAGAAGTTAACTAGTGGTTTGTGGATAGAAAAATGGGATGTTATGAAAAGTTCCAAGTAAATCCAAAGTGCGATTGGGATACACCCATTAGTGAATTCAGGATTTTTCGTACGGGGAGGTGGGTACCAACCATGTTGCACCCTAATTGTCACCTTTTTTAACGCAAAAATCCCCAAAAACTCAAAATGAGGAAATTTTGACTCGTATGGGGGAGCTCTGGAACTTTTATTTTTATCGGCCAATGAAATCGTTTTCAGGATCCAAATTCACAGCCTCGAGGTGTAAAATTGGTACCAGCCCTATGTAGGTGAGGTGGGGGTGGCAGAAGTGCACCAACAAGAGCTGCTACTGATATCGCTCAAGGGATAAATTACGCCAAGGTTGGGTGAGTTCTCGGCTGGGAAGTCGTAAATTGTAAACCGCAGTTGACGCACATAAATTGCATGTTAATAACATGATAAGCAACAGAATTTGAAAAAGATCACTCCATACCCAACCCAGGTTAGGTTTAGTAGTTTATAAAAGGAAAGTGAAGTACCAAGTGTTTGCAACATCATATCAGCATTTATTTATATGAAAGTACACTCGGATAAATAATTGTAAAAGTTGTTTTTGGTAACATAGACTGCAGTAATTTAGGCGTGGCCTTTATTTATTGGGATTAAAATAAATAATTAAAATAATTTTTAATACAGTTTTTGCGCAATTGATCATGCCTGTCCCAACCTTTT
>JBCAUI010003173.1:0-10329 GCA_038406195.1 Haplosyllis anthogorgicola
TGTGTGTCCAGGAATAAGGTTCAGAGAAATATACAAATATGGCTGTCAATTTGAGAATAAAGGTCACAGCAACATAAGTTTTGCTAGGTTTTGAGATGGGACATAGAGCCAAAAAACCTGGACTCTTTTCATTTCAATGATTTCAGCTTATCAAATCATGTGTGAACTCAATTTGAGAAGTCACGAATATCTCAATATCTCTCTCAACTGATCATTCCGAAAACAGCAACATTAGCCAAAATGAGCGATATTCTCTTACCTCCATCAATCCGACCACACGTGGGATTGTTTTGATCACATGGTCATATTAAATGGGTCATATAAAAAAGCGCATGAGGAAACTGCATTCAAGTTCTCAACCAAGCATGACATTTTCACTTGCTTGACAAGATTTAGGGTTAGATCGTCCTCCATTTTAGTTGGACCCTCTTTTTACAACCAGGATTAAAACAGTAAACTTTCTGGATGTTGAAGAAAGTATTTTGAGGTGAAATGCTGGTTAAATCTAGAGGGGAGTGAGTCACCTGAGCATTTTGCAACAAACTTTGAGGGAAATTAAAATGGCTGTGAAAAAGATGCATTTTTCACCATTCGGTATTTTGCTGGTTGTGAGCCACTTCCTCATACTTACACAGGCTCGAAATTCGACAACAGTTCCAGGTAAAATTTTTGTTTTTTTGTTAGATCTTTCGTTTGCTCGTGGAGCTTTGCTTGTCAGTTTCTTACACTTTCAGGATAAAGTCAACTGAAACAGAAATCGTAAAGTTATCTGATCCAGACTATAAAACAGTGTAGATCTACATTGTTCACATAGTTTTCATATTTTGCAAAATTCCCCCAACAATTGTGCACTGTACACCGGGGCAATCAATAGTGTACACATTGTTCATAAGCCATGCATATGAATTGATTACAGTTTGTTGCACATATATGTATCAAAATTGAAGAGACCATAAATGCATGTGATTTTGGCAAATCAAATTTCATGTGCTTTCATAATGTTTTGGCAAAAAATGGATGATGGAAATAAATTTAGGAAATGGGTGATGGATAATTTTCCAAACAACTACAATTATGTGATGTTTCAATAGGAAATGAGTTGTTTGCAAATAAGAATTTGTCTGTTATTAGTTAAGTTCGCAAAGGAATTTGAAAAAAGAAAAAAAAAAGTAGATGAAATTGGAGAATGCAGCTATTGCTGTCAGTTTCCTTGGAAACGGTATTGGTAATACATGTAAACAGATGCATGTCAGGCAGTGGAAATCAATGTGTTATTTTGCTTCCCAATAAAATCAGTATTTTCCATAAGCACGTTTAAACCTTTGCAGACATCTGTAATGTTTCTTCAAAATTGACCATAGCTTTTTATCGAAGATTGTCCAACCCATTTGTAGACGTTTTCTTTATCATTTATTTGTTACTTTTTCAGCTGTAAATTACCATAATTCGATAATTGTCCAATTTGACGCACATTACCAAATGAAGGCACAACCCAAATTTGGTTATAATTAACATATTTTTAAAGACCTTCATGTTTGTATTCAAAGTAAATCCCCCTTTTAATGGGAGAAATCTTAGTTACAAATAACTACATGCTTAAATTTGTATTTACATCAAAATCCAAATTTCCATGGTACATTCCTCTTTATAATTAAAACCCAGTCTTCAGGTATGTGCGTCAATTGGGAGAAATTCGGTCGTTAGTTTTAGACAATACTTTTTAATTTTAATTAAAACGGTGGCACCCGTAGCATTACTTTTGGGAATAATTTGGATAAAATAACGAAATATTATATTTCTTAGATATTTAATAAAGAACCAACTAAAATTTTGCAGCTACGACAAACATAGTCTTTGGGTGTCACTGAATAAATTTTGACTTAACATGGTAGTGACGCAAAGCGAAAAAACGAACCGTAACAATTTTGGATAATAAAAAACAACAAAACAAAAACCGCAGCTTTGTAATTAGCGGACAAACACGTACCTTTATGCATCTGTAGTTGAACTGAAAGATCTGTTCCATAAAAATCATTTAGATTACATTTATTAGGTTGGACAAATACAACTTTTAAAAGTGCGGCGATTAAAATATTAAATAATGGAAGAAATAAACACTGAACTGACAACTTTGTATCAATCAAATCAAGAATTTGCAACAGATCCGATTAATGTGACTTAAACAGCAATACATTCCCGTTTGATACAAATTTCATCCTAATTTTATCAAAGATATTAAGAAATCCCTTGTAGCACACCTAAATACAAGTTAAACGTCTTATTGCATTATTTTTGGCTGCACTCAAATTTCTTGTACATGCCCCATGCCTATTAGAGGCTAAATTTCGTATTGATGTTTGAATGTGACTTGAACACCTTTTCAAGTTATTCAAGAGATACAAGAAACGGAAATATCACTTATCGGAATACTTTTACGGTTTACAGTATACATGTGGGACAGTTCTTACAATGTTTTAGTAGAGTCACTCGCATGGGATTTTATTTTAAAAAGCTGACTGGTGCTTATTTACGAGATACTGTAACGTTTTTGCTTCACAGGTTGTGTGAATTCACACTGGGATGAGTACTCGTGTGATTATTGGGCGGAACATGGGGAATGTACCCTCAATCCGAGGTGGATGTTACCCAATTGCCAGCGCTCATGTTATTCATGTAGCGCGTATGGTAAGCCAGTGTCTACCTCAGGTGGTGATCTTAATACCATCTGGTGGCCATTGTCTGGAGTAAAAGGAACCCCCGCCCCCCTTCCGGGGCGGTTTGCCCTGCAGTGTAGAAAAAAATAAATCAAACCGAATGCTTTTCAACTAACATACTATTGCTTTATTTGACATCACTGTGTAGGTGATCAGGTCTCGCGCTCTAACCAATCCACTATATAATGGTCTAATCTAGCATCTTATTTTCAGCCTGCTCCTGATGAATGATGTAAAATGCAATGATTTCTGTACTTCAATATAGTGTGGTGTCTAAACTACTGTCTTGTCTCATAATATCTGCTTGCGGGCTAGGCATGTCCAGCTCGTTTTTGTTCCGTTACTCATAAGAAATACAAGGAATCACCTATTGTAAACAGAATGCATGTTGAATTATTAAATATGCCTCAAATTACAAAACGAACACAAATATCTTTATCTGTACATGCCTATGCCCAGTGTTTATTCTGACAATAGATTCTTGCACGAATTTGTGATTTCGTTACGTGTATTAACTAGTTGTGTTTTTGTAGATGATGGCGAGATCTATCATCTTAGTCCTTCTATTTGTGTGACAATTCCAGAAAAGCTGAAAAGACCCTTCAGTTTTACCTTGTTTCTTTCATGCCACGAACTTACTACCTTCACTTCCAAATATTAGTGAAGATGATATCTGTCTAGCATTTTGATATTTTGAAACTGCTCGAACTAAGTATGCTGGATATGTCACAAAACGAACAACAATAAATTGTATGTAAATGAATAATTATGATTGATGGATGGACGTTTGTTTTCAGAATGTTGGAGAGAGAGGAATGAAAGATCTGCAGTGAATGATTTTTCTAAAAACAAATTTAACTTTTGTTTAGTGTACATATTTTGATTGAGTCTTCAACCACTACCAATTTACCCAAAAAATCAACTAGAACACTTTGAATTTAGTTGATTTTTAGTACTCTTGAAACATCTGAAAATTTTTGGTATTTTTTGTTTCAATTTTGTAACAGTTTTGATTTTGTTTATTTAACTTTATAGTATAAATTCTTTTTTGTTAGTAAGCACGTAGGAATTGTTCTGTGGCATCACAGGATTTATTCGTAAATTCACAGTGTTTCAGGGGTAAAATAATGTCACATTAAGTTGCATGTAGGATCGTAGGGTGCACTGAAATTTGGGAATGCATGCCAGTTGGAACTTTTTTTAAAATTTATTTATTGGCCCAAAGGAAACGAGTGGCAAAGAACTTAGGCAATCCTGATTCTGAGTATTAGTCAAAATCAAGGTAAAAATTAATCAAGTTTCAAAGTTATCTTAAGGTCAAGGTAAATAATTAATCCATTTTACCAATCCCTCAGAAAGTGAGAGGTGGGCACCCGTTTCAAGAGCATTCTTCATATTGCTATTTGCCACTTGAGCCCAGGTCCATATGTGAAATGGATCTGTTTTACACATATTTTTGGTAAGAGACTCTCTTTGGATCCTCAGTAGCCGTGATTGTGTCAGGTTGAATTTAATTTTCATGTTGTTACTAATAATCAATCGAATTATTTGACAAGTACAAATAGACTGATACTTTAGGTTAGTCATGATATGACGTCTCACACTACGATGAAAATGTGTCCATGTATGTGATTGCTAAACATGTACTAGTGGTGTTTTGGGGTAATTAATACAGAAAAGCAAAGAATAGAATCCCAACAATTTTTTTGTTTTCAGAAACGTTGTGCGTAAACACTGAAGACGATGCAAAGTGCGAAAGTCTAGCCGAAAATGGACAGTGTGACAACTCAACTGTATTAGAAATATGCAGGTGGTCTTGCGGTAATTGTAAAGAATTAATTAAGGTAAGAATGACTTTATTTTTACAAGAAAAGGTCCGGGTCTTTTTGCTTTGTTGCCAAATTAATCACTTACTAATTTTATGCTTGTTGGTCTTTGTAATTTATATGGTCTATTTTACCCACATGCCACTTTGCGAAAAGCTTCAGGCCATACTTCATTGCAAAACTACTTGCAATTGGGAAGTTACTTATTTTTTTGTACATGTAAGCATGCACTGAATGCTTTCAGGGGGAAGTCTTATTAAAATCGACCACAGAAGTTAGTATTGACGGAGATGGAAGCGGTGATACAGATTACTCGACAGCCGTAGACGCTGCGGTAAATACTGCCCTTTGGGCTTGATAAAATATGGTTTGTGAAAGATCATAATTGCGTGATTTGCATGTATTCTGCAACAATATGCATGCTTGGCTCTGCCTAGAAAAATAAAAGAAACACAAAAGAAACACATACATATACCGGTACAGAACCTGTTTTGAGCGGCACCTCTTTTGACGGCACACCTGCCATTTACGGCAATGTCATTGTAAAATGAATCCTTATTATTCATGTTTACTTTACCTGTTTTGTACGACATACCTACCTTTAACGGCATTTTTGCACTGAGAAATGGGCGTTACACTCAAAACATGTTTAACTGAATACTCAAACGATGGCCATTATCACTTACATGTATCCTGTACATGCAAAATATATTAATTTGGCCATATGCCTTAACCTCCCTCACCCTCCCCTCCAACCCCAACCAAACAGTTGGCAGATAGTTTCGTGCGATTATTAGGCAACTAATGCTGATAATTATTTTACCACAGACTCCTAGTTTGGTGAATTTATCTACAACAACAGAACCGACATGTGAGGACAGTAATGTCGACTGTGGTTACTGGGCAGATAACGACCAGTGCAGGATCAATCCAGACTATATGTTAGTCTACTGTCGAGTATCGTGTGACTCGTGTAACTACACAGGTAAAAAAATCAAAACAACTACCTCCCCGCAAATTTCCGGGCAGTACCTCATGACATTAACTCAGGTACTGTAGCTCAACGTGGGATTTAGTTTAGCCTTTAATTTACAACCACTTACCAGAAAAAAGTGATGATGATGAGTTTTTCTTAACATGGCTTTTGCAAAACTTCTTATTATTTCTCATATCAAACACCAATTTTATGGGCCATTATTAAAGGCGGAGTAATTCCTATAAAATTAATAATAACGATATTTTTGGTATTTTTAAGCTCCTACAACAGAAGTGGATCGGTCAGTTACTCCTATGCCAGAACGGGGGACAACCCAGGCCCCAGTAACACCACCTCCAACGTCTGTGATTGTTATGACAACAGGAGGTGCACAAGTCGATGGCTGTGAAGACAGTTATGCACTGTGTGGGTTTTGGGCGAATAGGAGTGAATGTGAAGACAATCCTAAGTGGATGTTAGTGAACTGCAAACTGTCTTGTAATGTTTGTAATTATGTGTCGGAGGCCCCAGATGGGAAGGTAACCGGACCACCTGTAACTGTGCCAGATTCTACCACCACAAGTATTGAGACTGAAACCCCTACAGGTCCTATTGGAACAAAGTCACCAGAAGATTGTAAAGACGTAGATATTTTATGTGAATACTGGGCTACAAGGGGAGAATGTTTAAAGAACACTGAATGGATGCCAAAGAACTGTCCAGTTTCATGCAACACATGTGACCTGCGAGCAACCCCACCAGATGGTCAAAGCACAATGGGCCGCCCTTCTACCAAACCCGGGGACGATATAATTACAACAGCATCTACAAGTACCACGACCACTCCTTCTCCTGCCCCGCCACCAACAGAGGTTGTGACACAGGGCGGGACAGAGGGTGATGGATCGGGGGATGTGGATGCCACAACTACAGTGGAGCCAGTAAGTGCCACACATGTAAAATAGAACCTGTCTTGAGCAGTACTTTTGGACGGCCAGAATGCTACAAAAGGCAGCAATGCCGTTCAAGACAGATAAAACAAACATGAATATTAAGGATTCATGTCAGGGAAAACTGCCGTGAAAAAATAAAATGCTGCCCAATACAGATGCCGCTCAGGACAGATTCTGCTGTAATTCATAATTCACACAGCTTAAGATGCCATGGGATTTCATTTCCCAACTAAAATACACAATGCTTGAGCAGTGTTAGATAATGTAGTGATCAAGGCTTAAATTTTAACAACGGCAGATATTTAACAATGGATAGTCTTTTTAAAATTTTAATGAGGTCGTATCTGTCAGATATGATGTGGATAATTGTAGGAATGTAAGGATGACGATATCGACTGTGAGTATTGGGCCAACAATGGAGAATGTGAAGCGAACGCCGCTTATATGCTTACGTCATGTAAACTTTCATGTCAAGTGTGCCAGGTAGAAATCTCACCCACTTTGTTCAAATAATACACGTAACCTCTTGTATATAACCTAACATATACCTGCGTTAGTATTTGCGGTACACTTATTTACACCATGCTTGAAGTTTGTGAATTTCGAGCACGTCTCGCTTTATTGCATCATTTTCAATAATGTTCATGTGCAAATATTGTGATTCAGTTTCAGTGCTCATGCTTTATTTCAAATTACTGTAAGCCCAGTCGTAATTGCTTTGCCAATCCTTAGTCTTAACGGTCCCGTAGAAATATTTTGTCGCATGAATTTCTACATTAGTATACCCTTGCCACTTTAAGAAGCAGTATATTGTTGTCCAAAGTGTCATATTAGATTTCCTTCTATCTCAGCAGGTTGGTGGTACTGTAGGCACCACCACAGGAACTGGCATGAAAAACACCACAGCTGCATCGACTACAACTACAGCAACTACTCCTCAAGGTAAATGACAAGTATTCACAGATTATTTGGTCGATAATCAGTCACCCTTCAAGGGTTCATTGGCTTATAAATCTGTGAATATATTGTGTACCATGTCTATTTTCGTGTCGAAATGTTCATTTGGAAACATTTTCAATATTTCTGCTACCATGCAGCTGGTTGAGAAAGGTTTCTTGAAGTTGTTGATTATTTGGTGGATTGATTGAGTATGGCAGTCGTTTGAACCCAGCGGATGGTTCGTTTTGTCAGATAAGAGCCTTCGTCGTGATACCAGCTGGAATTGTGCCAAGAGAAGAATCGGCAAACCATTGTTCATTTTAATTTTTTTACCTTAAACAACTATACGCCTTTATTTTGCCCAGGTATTTGCAAAATTCTTCAAAACGTTTGGTTTTTTTTTCATTTTGGAAGACAACTGTACACTTGGTCTTGCAAATCATCCTTGAAGTATTTATGCTGCTTTTTGGTATTGTTGTTATTTTCTTGATTTCTTTTAGCTAATTATTTTTTCTTTCTTCATCAGCAAACGTTGTTTTTCTTGATTGTTCGATGGTTGTTTTTACTTTTGTCTCGTGGAAGCAACATCAAGGTGTTTCTCGTAGCCTGTGATGCTGTTTTGCAGCCAAAACGTGTCCTTAAGTTCCATGATATTATTGTGATTAAATAATAGAAGACAATTCTGCATTGTTGGGAAATTCATTTGTTATTTAGAATTGCTGTATATATGGAAGCTGCGAATGTAAATTAAAGGGGTCATTTTAGAACCTGTGGCAGATAAGTGTACATTTGAAATGCAAAGCACGATAGAATAGTAAGATATGCACCGAGAATAGTAAGAAAAGAATAGATAGATAGATATTGGGAGAATGCACGCTGCCTTTGTGAATAATAAAGTGTAATGTAATTTGGAATGCGGTTGAACTGTACATAAAACTACTTATTTCCTCTTAAGCTCATACACAATGATGTTTAAAGTTAACTGTGCAACGTCATTGGCAATACATTGTCACCAGTGTTTTTTTCGCTGGAAAACAAGGAAATTGAGAAAATTCACAACATTGGGCATTTGGGGGTCGGGTGGGGGGGTCGGGTGGGGGGGGGGGGAGATGCATGCTTCACCTCCCCTAGGATCCACCAATGGGAAACAGTCGCATTTTTCTCAAATAAAACTTGCATGCGTTGGAAAATAATGGTGCAACGGTGATTTGGGTCATAAAAATGAACTAATATCCAAGGCCTTGCACAAGTTGAACTTTAAAGCCCCAATATCTTGCACGTTTAATGCTGTTACCCAATTTAAAGACCAACCAACAGAGTTGTCAACTGCACCTGCCTGTTTGGACCTTGACGAACGCTGTGACTTCTGGGCGAGGTTTGGTGAATGCACGTTCAACCAAGAGTTTATGATCTATAACTGCCCTGTGTCCTGTAACACATGTCATGTACTATATCCTACCCCATGTAAGTTTAATTGGTGAAGGATTTTGCATGTAAATAGTTTGCAGGGTAGATGTAGTCCGTAGTCTCTGATTCATCTGCATAGTCTAAAAATAAGGACGCACACATGCTCAAGGTTCGTCATAGAAGCTCGAGTACAATTTGAGTTGCTTTAAATTTGCTTTCTTTTATGTGAATATCACTAATTCATACGTTTTGCTAAAGCGAGAGAATCACATTTAGAGTATAGGAAATACAAATACTGTTTAATTCATGATAGAAATAGATTCCACTTACTCATAACTATCCATGATTAGTGATTGACTAGTTTTGAAATAACCACATGCTTAACTGTGAATTGATTTGCAACGTTTTTATTTCAGTTTGAACCATGTAGCAGTTGTGGTTTTAATTTAACCGTCTTCGGTTGACGTTACACTTTTGCTAAAAACTAACTTGTTACTTTGGTGCTGGTACTCGTAGTAATGAAACAACGGGAGTTTTCTCTCACTAAAACAAAGTTTCAAACAATTTTCAATGGTTCTTTCACAAAGAAGCAAGCCTTTTGGAAGGTTAGCTGTTAGCCTCATAGAGTATTGACATTTGCGGTCACTGATGTTCAATTATTTGATCACGGGTGATCGCGGGTGTGATCATAATAGAGTGGCTCCTATCTTGAGCGGTCCCCTAATTTTGTACAACTTAATACCGCAAAAGGCAGTAATGCCGCTCAAAGTTGGTAAAAAAACCCCACGGATTCATGTTATGACAAAAGGCAAAATGCCGCTGAAGATATGTGCCGTTCAAAAAAGATTCTACTTAATAAAGTAATGTATTTCTGCTTTAATAATGTACTCGAGTTGTGCTTAATGAATGTACATGTATTCCATTCAGCCACAACAACGACCTCTACCACATCAACAAGTACCACCACTGCTGCCCCAACAACCAGCACAACAACAGCAACAACAACCACTAAACTTTCTACAACCACAACCACGACCCAGTCAACAACCACCACGACTACAACTACAACTACTTCACAAGTATTAAAGATTTCTTTTGTGATAACTTATGTTGTAGAATATATGTAAACATTAATGCGGCAAGAAAGTTTTTCCTTTCATTGTTTTCCAATCATTTTCACAAGATGCCTTCACAGGAATTTTCAAAGGGGACGTTTGTTAGGCTATCTATAATTTTGCAAGCACAGCTGTAATGTGTTAACACATAAAGTAAATGGGTACTTTCGTACTCATAACAAACACATACATGTATTTATTACCGATTTGGATATTCTATGCTATGCAACAGCATGTATTGACACATATTGTGATTGTATAGTGTTTTCGAGACATCCAGTTTCATTCCTCTAATCGCGCTTTTATAAACGTAAAAGAGCAGGTCTGCAGTTAGTGCAATGTGTACAGTTTTATTCCAGTCAAATCCAGTAAGATATCAATGCACAATCGTCTCAACCT
>JBCAUI010003184.1:0-10329 GCA_038406195.1 Haplosyllis anthogorgicola
TGAGACTGCATGTATTTTATACCAGAGTTAATAAACTATATCTGAAGTCTAGCAACTCTTGTTCTAGTCTTTTTACAAAATGGAAAAAGTAGTGACCAAATTTCGTTCATTTAGGGTGTAGAGATGGTAAGAGGTAGAATGGTCGGGGCTCTTGTTTGCTTTGGGTCTTGGTAAGTTGAGCTGCACATGATTATATGCGAGTGTAACTCTTTGGTACAAAAAAATTGAAAATAGAAATGTATAGAGGGGAAGTCCTTAATTGGAAAAACTATTTGCATGTATCAATCGAAAGCTTACATAAACAAATTACACAGATCACATACTCCAAATGTATTCTGGAAGAGAGATCAGCTGTTCTTACACCTTTCTTACTTTGCGTAGTGAGGAAGAGTATTGATATTCCTAATTGTCTGTCAGTCTGTTTGCCTGTGTGCCTGTCTGTCTGACTGTTCTGTTCTTTCATGTGGTTATCTTGATTCATGGGGAATTTTTGTCCCAATTTTCTTAATCCTATTGTGTTTATATAAATTCCTCGATTTTCCCCCATTGAGATCAGTAGTCACTGTCCTTGGTTGAAGCAAAAGATCATGGCATAATGATTTCAGGTTTTATATCTGTGTAGGGTGTATCTCAGAAATCATAAGTGCTGTGGATACTTGTCCAATTGCTCATACTCTTAAAAGTCGACGTGTGCACATACAAGTCGCAAATGATTTTGAGAGGTTTGTAGCAACATGATTTCAAGAGTATATTGTACATACACGCAGCATGCGCGTGAATTAGCCCTCGCTTTTGCCTTTCTCCATTTCAACATCAAGTACAGTGATCACTCATGATAATTCGCAGAAATGTACCAACAGAGAGGGTAGACTGTGTCCCCGGTATCAATATCAGGCGTGCAGATTTTGTATGTCTGTGTGAAAACAAACGCATTAAAATTATTAAATCTACTGATTGATAGATCACAGTGTTAGTTACTCGTCACAAAACTTCAAAAGCAGCTCCTGAAATTTCAATCAGTTTCAAAACAATAGAACATCAAAAGCACACCGTGGTTCTCCCTTTTGTTCTGCACACTTCCAAATTGATAGGAATTTCTGGAGCTGGGCTTACCGTTGTTGTAGATTGAAATGATTTCTTGTTTGTTGTATGAGTAACAAGTTTTGTACATTTAAGAGGATGCTTTGTTCAATGTACCGCGATGGTATACCCAACTGAAGGCCAAGGCTATCGAAGTGTCGATGTGCTCGTTTAAGTACAACATAATTTGCCTCTTTAATCTTTGACAACTTTTCACAAACACAAGCAGAGCATGTGTAACAAAATGAGACCGTCCTGATCTGATTTGTTACCCAGTCGAATTGATTACTGGCTGACGGTTTCTTTATCTGACAGGGTCTCTACCTCCCAAAATGAGAAATGTCCAAAAAGATGACTTCCAACTTTGTAGTGATCTACAAAGGCACATGCACCAAAGATTTCTACAATCAAAAATTCTGCTCATGCCTCAGAACTTAAAATCATATATTCTGTTTAAACATTACAAAATTGAAACTTAAACTGATTCTTTGTAAAACGTAACTCTGTTGTAACAGGGTGAATTATGCCTTTTCCATTGTTAGATTTGTTTGCTGTCATTGCAAGTATAAAATATATAACAATGAGACCTATATTAATCTTTTTCGTTTGATCTATTCTAATTTCGGCAACAGTAAACAAGGTGCGTAAAAATGAAATAATTGTAGATTGACATAAGATACGGACATCATGACAACTTTGATATATCATCAGAAACGTTTCATAATTTCCCAGAACCGACACCGGCGAGGAAATGAAAATTTATGCTAAATTGATATTGCATTGTATTCAAAGTGTAATTTCAACGGTTTCCAAAATATGTGTAATTTAAGGAAATCGCCGAAAGAACATTGTTTAAACATTTATAATATTTCGTTAGAAACGCTGAATATCCTGAAGGTGTTTCAATGGTATTACCACATAAATACATCGGCAGTATTTTCGTGAAAATACCATAGAATACACAGATACTTTGATTTGCAAATATCTTCTTTGCATCAACATCGTCCCATTGTATGACCCAGGACGGACAGTCGGTGATTCCAAGACGAATTGTTGCGAATAAAGGCAAAAAACCATAACGGACATAAATAATAATTATTATTATTATTAACACATTACATACATTTTGTTACTGCTTGAATATGTTTCAAAAATGAATTTTTGCAGCCAAACCAATAAAAGCGAAATACACTCACTGCTCTGTAAGCAAAAATTATATATGATCTGTAACATTTTGTGAAGCCAGGAAAAGTGTTCCGTACAAAACGATAAAAGTGTCATATCTACCAAAATCTAAATCCTCATAAAATGCAAAATAAACATCTGATACTATATAGTGAACTACGTAGTAAATACTTAGAAGCAATAGTAAGAATGAACAATTTCTTTTATTGTAGATACCGCATTCCCTCTTAATGTGGCACCCCGTCAAGTTATGGCACCCCCTATTTTTGAAACGAAAATAATTAAATGAATCTTTGGTGAAATTCATAAGATATGAATCCTCAATGGAAGATTTTTTAAGTGTTGACCAACATTAAATAAAGGAACACATAAGATGACAAAACTATGTGAAACTGTACGCAGGTGCCACTCAAATTTGGTATTTCAGATTTTTAAATTAAGGCACCCGCTCAAAAGTTGGTCTAGGCACCCGGTGCCATAATTGGAGGAAATACTGTAGATAAAAGAAACGAATAAATGTAGTAAACTGTAGCTTAATCTTTGTTTAAAAGACACAGGGAATAGAGATTAGAATCATTTTGGGAATACATGATATCTTCTGAACAATAGATTTTTGCTTTGTCTTTTACGTGAACAAGAGTAAGATGAGAATTTTCTCTTGTCCCCAAAATTAAGCCAGTACTGAAAATGTTTTCCTGGTTAACAAACTAAAGTAAAGTATTTGTCATTATGACTTGCAATAAATGCCAAGTGACACTGAGTGTTCCATGTCTGGTCATTTAGATACTCAAAGGAAGAAAGAGATTAACGTCACGGTTCAGATATGGAAAAAAGGGAATATTTCACTGAGATGTGCTGACGGTAAAGGAAAAGTAAATGGGAGCTCAGCATCTGAAACCAGATAGGACTCAAACGTGACGTGTGTGTCTTCTTAGAAAAAAATGCACAGTATGATCTTGTTCCTATTGTTTGGGGTGTAGACGATGCAGCTGGTATCAAAATGAACTGCCTTAAACATTGATATTACAATCCTGAAGATTCAAAGAGTCAAACAGCGCTTCGGGAAATTACAAATTAAGGTACGACATTGACGGAGATTTAGATTTTGCATCGCTGGTCCTGTTTCGTGCATCATGCAGATTGATCCTAAGTGGTGACGAACAGTCGTGCGTTCGGTTAGAAAATTTATTTGGGGCATTTACTTTCATGGGCTGTTCATGGACCATCATGAATTGGTTCTATGACAGTTGGCGCGTTGTAGCCCTCTCAATTACAATTCCGGCGGCAAAAAGAAACCTTCAAAAGCTGCAGATCAATAAAGACGGCTGTTAAGTTACAACTTAAAAGATCAACTTTATTCCTTATTTATCAAGAGTTTGCGTATCAATTGCTATTTCCAACTTTTGACTTTCCAGCCAAGAACTACCTTGATAACGGACCCAAGTTTGGCGTGAGTTTTTTTCGTGACAATGCGATGCAGAGCAATGTCTGAACCCTGTCTGGGAATCAAACCGAGGGTGCCTGCACAACAAGGCTACACTACGGGGTTCACATGATATTTGAGCTGAATGCCCTCTATCAGGCATTCAGCTTTCTGTTTTCACGAGATTTTTTCGTTGATTTCTGACCTGATTTCTGAAAGCTCTGGCAAGGTGCCAAGGACGTCACACGTCACATGACAGACAAAATGGCGGCATGAAGCTTGGTAGCCGACAGGTTATCTCCTTGTTGCTTATTCAGACGAAACACCATTACGCTGACATCTGACGCCCAATGCATTCAGATTATCCCCCACACCTCTGTCACGTTAATTCTCCCTTGTCCAATGCTTGCTACCTCAGCCTCTGCCCTTAACTTACATACCCATACTGTGCTGTCTCCATCCCAATTTGGTCATTGTTTGATCAATTTCGGCACTTGTGGACTGCAATGTTCATTCTAGATAATAATGGCTGTCATCCATATTCACGACAAAATTTCAGATTGATCCAGCAACAAGTATGCTATGTTAGTACCCGCCTATTGTTATAGCCCTTCATTTCCTTGTACGAATTTCTTTGTCGTTTCCTCGGTGTGTACACAGATCATTACAATAGGATACCCTTCCCCATTTTTGTGGAGGGTACCAGAGTATCTTGCGGGGCGCTTAGGTTACACACCCTTGCCGGCGTGATTGCGACCCTGGTCCCTGGGGTGACTCATCCTCCCCGCTGCTGCCCAAGATCAAAGAGCTGCCTACTTGAACTACAATAGAATTGCAGACAATATAAATGGCAGCATGCTGTCCGAAACATCTCCCAATGTCAAGTGGGACTGTACGAGAGAGCAGTGAACACCCACTGGTACCTATATATCCTTGTTACAGACTCACAGTAATTGCATATGTTCTCGCAGATATAGCAGCAATTTACCTTGACAGCAGCTACTTTTATTTTGCCAGAACGTTTCTCGACATTACAGATCTAGTCGACTTGATTTGAAACAATTATTTTGGCAATTCAGCACATTTAATGATTTTAAGTGAAATTGCAGACAGCTGTGTTGTACTCATGGATTTTAAGCATATCATTTACGCGTTTGCGCTCTTCGTTGTCTCGCAAGGTAAGTGTCTCAATATTATATCAATTACAATTATTATAAATTGTTGTAAACTAAATCTAAAATGTTGAAATCAATAAAAAATAAAAAATTGTATTTTGCAGGTTTGATGTTTAAAGTTAAAATAAACCATTTTATTTTATTTATTGTTCATATTCCATTGACTATTTCATGTTGCTAATTGATGGGAGTGCATGTACAATTTCAAATGTGTTACCAGGGCAGCCTTTTCAAGAACAGTTGACTGTTTGCAAATACCACCGTTTAGTTTTCTTAACTTATGCCCAATTAAATAAAATAAAATTAAAGGTGAAAGGTGAAAATTAAAATATTAAATGATTGCAGTAGGATCACGTGCATCAAGGCAATTTGTATCAATTTTA
Source organism: Haplosyllis anthogorgicola (assembly GCA_038406195.1). Taxonomy (NCBI): domain Eukaryota; kingdom Metazoa; phylum Annelida; class Polychaeta; order Phyllodocida; family Syllidae; genus Haplosyllis; species Haplosyllis anthogorgicola. The sequence continues at coordinate 5,247 of JBCAUI010003184.1, forward strand.
ACACGGCATACTTTCACACTTTTTTTTTAATTTTTAGGTTTTCCAATAGCGCCGTAAATTCTTTGCTACCGGAAATTACAAATTTAACACAATTTTAATATAGTTCGGCTGAATTCAAACTAAGATAATTTCTAATAAATTTTCCAAATCTTATTATGCTGGTCGTGCTGGAAAACTTGAAATTTCATACTTTATTTAAATAACTTAAATCGAAAGCTAAAGTCAGTTTGTATCAAACTCATATCGTTGTTATTTAGGGGGATACCCCTGTGTACCAGTATTGGTGACTTCTAGAAATCTAACAATAGGCTTGTTGAGGAAATGGTCTTTGATTCTCTTCTTTTTATTTCGTCAACAAAAGGATACAAAACATCTTATAATTTGCATTGCTATGTGATATGTAGAACATCTAATTTTGTAGTCATCTCCAGGCCTATGTTTAATCTGTCATATATATCTTTCAATGTTAAATTGAGTTCCGCGAAATGTTCAGCCCTGGATGCAGGTGATCAAGAGTATTCCATAATTGTATACCAAGTAAACTGGTACAGAGAATATCATGCAGCAATGATATGCGCACAATGCAATAAAGCATTTTCACTTTAAACGCGCGTTTTTATTTAATGTTTGATATATTTGGTAATAATGTGAACCAAAATTAAGAAATTCTTTTTTCTTTAATTTTATCACTTGAAATGACCTCACAACGTTATCTCGTGTGTATGTCATGCTTTTACTTTAAAAATGTAGTGATGGTTTGGGCGCCACAGAGAGCTAAGGATTGATTCAAAGAATCATGAATTGTCTGTCGTCCGTCGTCAATTGTCCTGCGTCATTGTCGTCGTTGTAATCCGTGTACATTTGCCCTGAGCACACTATTGATTACAGTGATTTTTATCTTAAATAGACATGCACCAAATTATGTCACTGTGACCTTTTTTCTGAGAACTGCAGCAGCCATGTCTGTGTTTATTTTGTATACCTTACTCCTAGAGTTTCTGTTGATGATACTGGCTTCATATTTGGTAGGTTTATGCACCTACATACTCTCGTTTTTCCTTGTAAATATCATATTGTTGCCATCTGTAAGTTCAGTTTCACAACCATATTTGTTCTTTTCATAGATCATTGTTTAATATTTTGATTTTAATCTTTTGTGCACACTTCATGTAAGCATATGCGTTTAATAATGGGACTAATATTCTTCTTTTTAAGATGCCAAATGAGCTCAGGTCAATCTGGACCTATCATTTTATTTTACTACATTAGAGACTGAACGAAATTAGAAAGCCTTAGGCTGCAATACACGATTATTTAACCAGTGTCACTTTCATGATGTTCCGATGTCCTCAAACTAACTTTGAAGTTAATCTCAACTTTCAAGAGGAGCATTTCTATGGTCCTTGTAAATTCTGTTGGAATTGCAATCTTGATTTTATTAGCAGTAAATTTCAATTGACTAATCAGGAGCTTGACTTTAACCCACTGCGAAAAGCTCTGCAAGCGACATAAACTGAAATCAGTGGTCTGCTGAAGGGCTTAGAAATGACAGATAAGAGACAAGTGAACATAGCTAGCAACACGTTTGATTGAGAACATGAGAAGGACCATGTTTGGATACAACTTTCTGCAGCCACCAGCATGTAAACATTTTAGGAAAAACATCCTGAAACCAGCCACCATCCTAGGCTATTTAGCTAAATATTATTGTTTGCTCATCCTCAACAAATAAACACGATAGGCATAAATAGTTCCTCAAAAACTGTCAGCAAAAACATTCCAGGAAATGAATCTCAAAATAATCAACATCGTTAAAACAGAAACATTAAACCCTAAATTAGGTAAGTTTTTTGTGAGGTCAAGATAAAGATAGAACATAACTTTTTTGCTTCCACCTAAGGACCAGTTAATTAATATATTTGTGTAAGATGTTCACCATGAAGTGAACATTTCAGATGTTCTCAATTCTGTCAGTATTTCGTCGTTACCTGTTCAAGAAAATTAAGGACAAAATAAACAAAATAATTCCATGCTGACCTAGTAATCGCATAAACTACAGTGTGATAAAGGATGAAAATTCTATCAGTTCTGCAACAGTAGAATTTTATGCTGTGTTCTGTGTACATCAATGGCACAGCATGGTATTGTTTTGTTCCATCTTTCTCTGATGAAAACACGGGCACACAGGACGGAGCGGGAGAGGCAATAGCGGTTAAGTCAGGAATAACATCTCACGTTCTTTGAAAAATATTTATTCTTGTTGTGACAGTTTTCACTTTAACTTATTTCAGGACAAAGGAATCTCAATGGTTTTAAGCGAAGGACTACTTTCAGAAGAAATACAGAGGTATATGTTTAAATTATTACAAAAAATAATGTTTACGTTTAGTACATTTTACTTCCCTGTACTTTCAGAATGTTAGATAGTACATGTTGAGTGTATATTTTGATTCGGTACAATTGACCCTCATAGATGTACAGGTGCGCTATTTATTGGTTTTATGTGCTTTACAAGAAATATACCGGTAGTGTTATAAAATATTTCTTTTTGAAAGTTTCTGCTTCGTCTCAACTTTAAACGTCCAACAACTTAGTTCTCCAGGAAGACGGCATAAAAATTGACAATTCTTAGCCACAGAGAACAAAATATTGAAATTTTGGTGGCATCGTCGCAATTCCTTTTTAGGACCAGCGCGCAACCACTTCTTGGTGTCTGATTTGCCGTCTGGCTGCATCAAAATGCTGTTGCAAAGTTGTACCTCAGTAGTTCTACTGTGCATCTCGCTTTGGTAAACGTTAATCAATTTTCTCACTTAGTCTTTGAATTTTCACATTAGAATTGTGTTAAATTGGTAAAATACACTGCAACATTTGTTACTATTTCACTTTCTACATGCATAAAATGCAGTCTCAACCATGTTTCCTCAATAAGCATATTATCTGGTAAGGGTTTTTTGAAAGAAATATTTTCTGTTATTAACGACAAGAACTATTAATCTATTAATAGCCAAATCCATCCTTCAGAAGATAAAATCTAATGTCTTGAATTTCTTAACAGTGGCCGAAAACATTATTTTTGAATCACTTATTGTTTATATCCTGATAGCTTAATTTTTGCATTTACATGCTTGTTTATGACAAGTATATCAAATATGCTTGTTATTCATTGAATACCAATACCTGCAATATTAGGTGTGACAGCTACTTATAACTTAGTGGGTCACTTTTTGTCGCTTCTTTTTAAGCATAATGCTTCAGAACTTTTGGTAAACAGAAGGACATTCCCATGTATCTCATTCACCCCTTTTAACCCCTCACAACGAAACAATAAGAACAACCTAAGAGAATGTAAAAATAGAAAACATCCCAGTTTCCAAACCAGTGGGAGACTAAAAATAACTCAAAGTTATCCAAACAATATGACCAAACAAAATAGTTTCTAGTTGGCGAATGGGATTTATTCTTTATTGTTATATTATTGTTTAAAAGCTTGATTAAACATGAGAACACACATATGTTTTCTAAAATAAATGTTTTCTTCCAATAACTCCCCTTTAGGAGTTTCCTGTTCTGCTTGTTCCCAATCTAAACTGTCTTCAACAATCTAAACTGTGACAATACATATCTTCAGTTTTTTATTTTTAAATGTTTTACTAATAATTTCCTTGGAACACAGTTTTTTATTTAATCATAAGGTGTGTTTGACATCTCTTGACAAAGTACAAAAAGCTGAGACACCCACCGGGACAAACTATCAAACATTGTTGTGCATAATCACAACCATCAGAATGATACATTTCTATTTGTGTGAAAGCTGTGAAAGTCATCGTAGAAGTCAATTCACAGAATGCAGAGGAAGTCGGTTGTTTGTTTTCGGATATTGTGTCCAATTGATACATCGTAACTGTCAAAGTCATTTGAATTTGAGAAGAAAACCCCATGCATTTTCTCAGGAATATTTGTATTGTTGCATACGTAATCTCAGATATAGGGAGGGTGAATTGCACAGCTACACACTGATGCATGCACGTAACAACTGCAGAAAACAAACAAAACATTCACCAATTGTACCATCTCATGAAATCAGTGCAGTCTGTGATAATTACGTTGTGCATGTTTTGCATGAAAATTTTTACTCTAAGAACCCGATATTTTCTCTTTGCAGACCTGTGATATTAAATACCAAGCTGTTTCACCTCAACATACAGCTTGCCTGGACCAAAGCAATTCAGAAAAGTATGGTAAGAAAATAAACTATTGTTCTGCACTTACTTTACCAATTAAGCAATACTGCTGTATCTAGAAGTTAACCGTCTTAGGAAGATAACCTTCAAATGTTTACATTTTCAGGTTTAAGTAGAACTGATAAACATCTAATTCTTCACCGACACAATAAGTACAGAGGTGATATAGAAAAGCATGGCCAACCAGAAGCCTCAAATATACTCAAAATGGTAATACAATTAAATATTTCTTCTCAAATAATTATTGTAACAAATACATGAATGTTCGAAGCAAATTCCCGACAAATTACATTGAGCAATCAGATCACTCTTTAGAATCTTAGTAAAAACTGCTTTCTGTACAAATTTAGGCTTGGGACGACGAGTTGGAAATGCTGGCTCAAAAATGGGCATCAAACTGTCAATACATGCACGACAGTCAAACCAACAGATTTATACCAGGTAGGTAACCTCAACGAATCAGGAGGTCTTAATGATAAAATACTATCTGCTGTTATTGTGTTAACTGATCAGCTAAGAAATTATTTGCTCTTACCCATTTATTTATTGATTTCAGGCAGATTTACAGTTGGACAGAATGTAGGATGGACGACAATAAAGGACTGGGGTTTTGTGTTGGAAGCTTGGTTCAGTGAACATGAACACTTTAAGTTTGGTGCTGGATCCACTGATGGTGGGCCCATTGGTCATTACACTCAGGTATTATACAATTTTTTGTCGGTCCGAGTAGAGTACATGTTGTGTTCGGATTCGTTCCTTTCTTTCCAACATACAAATCAACTCGAGATGCTGTCCTTTAGGTTTAATCAGTTTATTGTAACTAGGATTACATTGTAAGC
>JBCAUI010003195.1:0-10328 GCA_038406195.1 Haplosyllis anthogorgicola
TGTGATATTGTAACCTGTATGTTGTCTTAGTTAATGATAATGCCAAATGAGCTCAGGTCCATCTGGACCTATTTTTCATTAAATGACCAGAATTTATCAAGCAAAACGTCAACGTTGTAAAACATGCACCTATTACAGCTGTCTTGCACGGCACGGAACAGGGGGTTTCTTAATGGTCAAATCTCGTATTTTGAATCCAATGAACTTATGTAAATCGTGCCATTGGGTCATCTGTTGGGCAATATTGTCCATTTATAAAGGTAACTCCAAAACAGCAAAAATAAAATCAAGTAACAGAAGTTAAAACGTCTTGAAGGTACATACCGAAACCCAAGTGGAAGAAATTTTCTGTGCGGTAAGAAGAGTAACAAAGTTCTGAAATAAAACTGCTTGTTATTTTGGTTTATCTCAACCTCTAGTTTTAAATTCCAAATGAAGGCAAATCCAATTTATATTCGTAGTGGGGAAAATAGAAAATTGTGCAAATCTGCACAACCGGGGAGTATTGTACACCGGACAAAGAACTTTGAACTAAATAGAAATTGCAGTCCTTAGTTTACCATAAATTTATTGAATAATTTTGCCCTAAGGTGTCATCGTGTAGTTGGTAAACCTACGTTGTGAGGTACGTTCAGTGCTGTAATAATGTATGAAGCATTTCTGTAAGTGGTTCCTTTTAAGCCTGAAAGAGATCATTGCACAATTATTCAGAAAATTTATTTTCTATCTCCATTAAGCATTCGTTGAGAATTTTCATCAAGGATAAAAATAACCATCCATGATTTTATACCTGGTGCTATCCCCTCCAATAATCTAGTTAGTAACAATTAAGGAGTTGACACAGAGTGAACCACGACATCAGTCTTTCACGTAATGTTTCGGAGGGACTTGGGCAGCAAGGCAAGTGAAACTGAAAATCTACTTGTCCTCACACATTTTACCTTGTCCACTTTTGCTGAGAATGCAAAACGTTCGAGAGGGAGCAGAGAGAGCCCTGTTTGGTGTGGGGTTTCAAAATTTACTTGCAATTGATAAAAATTTAATTATATGTGTGAAAAAATCTACTTGGCCAGCAGGGCAAGCAGTTTGCAAATTTCACTTGCCCTCCAGGAAAATGACTTGGGGTCGGACGTGTGGACGAGTGCTAAGTGAAACACTGCGACATTTACCTCAAACATGCAACTTTCCCGAATGGTCTACTTGCAAGTATTTGTGATCAAATGAAACATTAAACGTACACTTTCTCTCTGGTGCAGGGTGCATAATATTATTATTACTTGTACGACTTTGCTTCTTGTACATTCATAGGTTGGTAGTCAGGTTCTTCAAAGGTGATAATTGTAAAACGCGATCCTAAAATATCAGAATAAGTGATAAAATGTGTAGCTATGACATATGTAACAAGAAATGGCGTAAATTAATTTTAAAGAGTACAATAGTATTTTTGTAGTTTTATATAATTTAAGATTTTAAATATAGCGTTATTTTTGAAGACACTTTACTAAAAAGGTAGTGATACATTGTACAATTGACATCCCTCTTCTCTCCTTGCTAGGGTGCGAGCCCTACGTCGACCAATCAGGTCGCGGCACACTAGCGAGGAGAGCGGGGTCCGGAAGAATATTGGCCAATCGTATGGCTTGGTTTTGCAGAGTGTACTTGACACTGAAGAGGCCGAGGAACTTCTGTTTGATGTTAGTCGATAAGTATTTGTACTCACACAAATGATGGGTCACATTTCTAGTCATGGATCACTCAAATAAGTCTGAACAGCCACAAAATGTAACTATTTCAGAAGGACGGGCATCATTTTCTTTTGGCTTGGGTAACCGTTGCACTAAAACCTGCAGAAAAAACCCCATTAAATGGTTTTCGCATAAAGATGGGGATGGGGACAGGATGTGAAAAATCAGTAAAATGTATCGCAAGATCTCAAGTCGAATATAACGATACAATAAGATAATTTCCACATACACGTATCAGTGACAAATGATAGGACTGTGACCCAAAATTTGAGGTATGTTTTAGTTTCATTTATTTGTTTTATTTTACCTTTGGTTTCTTTGATGTAGTTTGATTTGCAGTAGGCCTTGTCCCTTTGTAGCTGTAGTCTTACGGTGAAGACTTACTGCATTGCTCCAGACTGCAAGTAAAGTAACGAACTTCGCACGAGCTGTAAACATTTCATAAAATGCTGGTACATCGTTTTGTAACAGAATCGTTACACTTTTGTTTATTATACAAATGTTAAACGAAACTGGATATTCTATATTCGACCGCCTTTCACGTCAGCAAAGTACGGTTTTGTTTACTCTGGAAACTTGCCGTACACAACGGTTATTTTAGCTATTGTGACAAACATTATGAGGAAGTATTGATTTCAAAATGAGGCACGCCTATTTAGTCTACTATAGTGGAACCTGTATTTAACATGAGTCTAAGGGACCAAATTTTCCCTTCGTAAATGAGAGGTTCGGGTAAAACAGGGTCTGATTATATTCTAAAATGATCATTTGATCCCTGGTTATGCTACGTAAAGCACAGGTTTCACGTAAAATATAGGTTCCACTGGATTTGCAACTATGGTAAATGGTACAGGCTTAGAAAATGCCTGTAAATTAATAGATCGGTACATGGAAATTGGTTGACGCCTGCACAGGAGATATTTTACCATTTGCATGCGATATAATCATAGTACATGTAGTTAATAGTAATTTGGTACAAAAGGTCCAACACAAAAACAATTTAAAATGTTAGACACCCAAAAAACATTAAAGAGAATATTAATTCATCAAAAGTATGAGACCCAGGTTGACCTTGTTACATGTTTTGCTGAAATTAAATTATTATTCTTTGTTTAGCAGTTCTTCCCAGGATTGACTCTTCGATAGTAAAAGAAACGTTACCGCGATCCTAGATGAGACAGAGTGTACATTCATGCTTGTTCACACAAAGTAGTGGAAATCCACCAATAAAATAAAACAAAAGTTGCATCGTCAATGTTTTATGAATGAAATTCCCCAAAGTGTACAGTTTACTTAGGTGTAAATATACATGTACAGATCCATTTTAAATTGTTCATTTGTTCAGGGTTAACTCAATTGTAGAGGGTTATTTCTAAGGGTGTAGAGTAAGAATGCGATTATATTTTGCAAAGAAAAAGCTTCACAGCAGAAAGGTTTCTGGTTGAAGAGAGTAAATAGTTGATCTGCAGACGAACACAAATTCGCACGATATGCAGTAACTAATAAACGTAAAAATATAGTTGCCAGTTCAACGTTAATATCAAAATACATGTACATGTATGCAATCACAAGACTGATTTATTTTTTAATATTTGCATATCAAAAGGAATTGGTAATATAATAGCTATGCAGGAATTTTCGTTATACGTTTTATTTTTGTCATTTTAGAGTCAAACAGAAAGGTTTGAACTTTAGTCCGGACGCTGTATCGTTGAATGCGGCTAAACAACGAGTGCGACAAGTGTCACAAATCCGACAGTCCCGGAACATGAAGGAGAAGCTCATCCACACAGGAGATGGACTGAACGAGCTGGATGGAAGTGGAATTACTGGAATTAACGGCCTGCAACCAGATGGCAGTCCCGCAGTAACAAACCGCCGCAGTGAATTAAACAACGGTATAACGTTGAATCACGTGAGTGTTGAACTCAATAACGATCCAATTCCAGGACCAAGCTCGTCCAATGGAGAGGCTCCTAATTTTAGGGAGAGTTTCGGAGATTTGAGTGTAGTAAGTGAGCCAGCAAGTGAACCGTCTACACCAAGTGTGCACAGTGCAAACGACATACGCCTGAAAGAAGTGAAGGCAGAGATTGTATGAGACATGATATGTGTTCAACGTTGGGGAAGGACTCTGTAATAAATGTGCTGCCGTATTTATTTATTCAGTGATGACACCCGAATAACACTGCCTTTGTCGCATAGTCGTGTATTTGGCCACAACTGTAATTGAACACATTTAAAATGAATGCAGCCAACTAAGCAAATGACTCTGTGAAAATATATGTAATATGCAGAGTCGGGATGATGCACTTCATGGTACAGAGCTATTTGTTTAATTCACTATTTGTGGAAATGTACGTAAGTGTGTGATCATGTCATCACAAGTAAATTTCAACATATGGGCGGTTTCGCGCTATTTGTGGAGTTCGAATAATGATTAAAGAGATTTATAAATGGTTATAATTTGACACGTTTTGCTCAATAGTTTGGCAAAGTAGATATTGTGCCTTTTTAAAACAGTTGCAAAATATACAGATTTGCTGTGTACCTCGATCAATATAGTATGTATAGTTGATCAGGAAATCATCAAATCTGATGTGATAAGTGCATATCGTGACATTTATGCTTTTTTTGACAACATTCCGTAATGTGAAAGTGAAGCTTCAACAGAAAAAAACTATACAAATTCAGAAAACAATGACAATAGGAAAAGCACTATTGTAAAGCAAGCACATCCACAAATTTCTCCAACCCATTTTTTAAGTAGGTACATCTAAATGTTGAAATACCAAATGTTTTGTTTACCTTAAACCTGTTATAACCATGACCCAGTATAACTTAACTTCGAACTGGTTCTTTGAACTTACACTAGGTGTTCTGATTGTGACATTTACATGTAAAGTTCCCATCCAGATATAATACCAATAAAATGTCCGACAGAGGGAACATTACCTTGTGCAAAAAGTGCATAACATCACACTGTGTAGAAGTACAAACTTCCATGAAAACGAGACTTGTTCATAGAGAGTACGTTTTCACATTATTTTTAATTTTATGTCGCAAGTGCATTGTTGGTATATGTTTTTGCGCATTTTATTGGATATTGTTGTATCCGTGTAAACGCATTATGTGTTATTGAAGTCCAACTTAATGATATATTTAAAACATTGTATTTCCAAGTGCATTGTATTCCAAACATATATGTATACACACTGTATATTCAGTTATATTTACCAACAACATGTATTGTGAAACTGTGATAACTTACTTACTCATAATTTTATTCCATTCTGATTCAAAACTTGAGGAAAATATTGACATTGATAAGGTAATGTAATGGTAAGAGGTTAGTAAAATAATTTCATATTGAAAATTTGCTTTCAATCAAAAGTTTGTAGAAATACCACCAAAATAGGTAAGACATATGCTTATTAACATCGAATGTGCTAAATCATTGTTTTGAAAATAAAATGCAAAAATGACAAACTGTTGTGAAATGTGCAAGTGTATTAATTAAGGAGAGTTGTCACTGGTATAAAAGTAACGTAGCCATGTTGCTAATTGCTTCAACAGGTGTACTTGTACTGAAAGTAGTTCCCTAGTAAAATACTTTCAAGATCTTGTTGAAAGTTACAGTCTCCATTTGGGATCACTGTAAATCCGCTAAAAAGAGAATGCAAAAATTTGTGTGAGCATCATAAATTTAAAAAGTTTAAATTTAAAACATTCACACATTTTAATCTTAGTAAAAAAAATAACAGGCCAAGTTTGTCAAATTACACTCTGGAATTCCATGGTGTTGTAATATTTTGTTACGTACTAGCATTGCGGGCTTCTCAAACATTCTACTGCACAACGTAAATATTTTCTCGTGGTCACGACCGTTGATGAAGACGTATCTGTTTTCTCATAAAACATTTGATTACCGATCCTTTCTACATTAGGAAATGAGTTACAAGGTGCTTTAGAAACAGCTGAAATAAGTTACACGACCCAATCGACATAAGGTTGAAGTATGTAAAAGTGATAAATTATATCTTCTAAACTTCTCTTTTGTATATTAATCGGCCTGTGAAATGCACTTTAGATCATGATTGTCATATTCAAACGATCCCTATTTGTATTTATTCTATAGTTTGTAGCCAAATGACTGTCTTGGCCATGACTGGACTACAGAGAAGTAATACCTTGGTAAATTGTGTAAGATGCAGGATGAGGACTTCTAACTCGAAGCTCATTCATATTTTCGTACACAGATTGATCGTTCTCTGTGTAGGTAAAATATCTACCATCACCAACGTTGTATCCGCGACCCAACTGTATTTCCCCAGTCTGGTGACGGAACGTGATCCACAGACTTGACGCTTGCTCCAACACCAGACCAGTGTTTTCATATGTTGTCTAAAGGGAAAAGTGTTGAGTTCGTCAATGGCGGACCGTGATAAAGGTCAATGCAGTAACTCCTGCCAAACTCGACCGCGGATAACTCGTACTTGGGCTTTTAGATGTATTTCAATTCTTTGTAGTGTGAATTTTCGGTGATCGCAATTAACCCTTAGAGTATCCCATTTACTCATTTTCTGCTCAAAATTGACACATTCGAGTTTTTGATTTTCGTGTGAGGTTCAAGGTAAGTGGGGTCACTGTAATTGAATTCATACGCTTCTCGTGCATGGTTGTACATTGAGATACACTCCTCCCCGATATATCGATATCGGTTGTATCGATATCCCGCTTATATCGATATTTTTTTCCGCACCAAATTTCTTCCATTGACCCAAATGTTAATTTCCCCGCTTATATCGATACTCTTCCCCACTTATATCAATATTTTTTTCCAAAAATATTTTTCGATGGAATATGTTTTGGGATCATCCCTAGTGTCTGTGCCCATAGTTATGCCTTACCTAGGACTATTGAAAGTGTCTTAAATTCAAGATTCAAAATTTATTTTACTGGTATAAGACCACAGATATTTTATCTTTTATTTTATCATCTTATATCGATATTCTTCCCATTTTCCCCCACTTATATCGATTCTGCTTATATCAATATCCCACTTATATCGATACTTTTTTCCGCGCCAAAAATATCGATATATCCGGGGACGAGTGTACTACCAAACGGTTTCGTGAATGGTATACCAAGTGGTGTAATCTGTTTTCCGACTTTTGTAGGAGTACTCCCTTCTACGGTTGTTAAGATATTTATACATATATTTCTTACTTCATGCCGCTTGGACACAGCTCCAATTTCAGTAAAGTACATGGAAAACTAAATGAGAATTTGTAAGGGATACCTGGTTACTAAATCATGTCTTAGAATCTTAGACATTTCGAGTGATTCTGTTTGAAATATGCAATCTTACATTGCAACATACCCAAGATCCCACTGGATACAGGTATAGGATATTAACGTAGTGCATGTAGCTACATTTATTCATGTACCAGTCAGTGTTCATTTCATAGTCGCAGCTTGCATTTTGCCACTGGCTGTAGATACAATGTCCCGATCGCATTCAAAAATACCGTAAGCTATTTACTGCATGAAAAATTAAGTCCCCGATGCCGTAAAATGGGCAAACAGAAATACAGATGACCAACGTAAGAATGTTTCAATGGCAAAGGGGTCTCTAATTTCAGAAATACCTGACGTGTGTACTCACCCGAACCTCGCTTCCTACTACGTAAAAAGAAATTCTATCCAAATATACAATCCAACCGAACATTTCATGATTTACAGAGCTGTCGTACATCATAATTACTGCGCTGTTATCATAATAGTTTTCCAACGTTACCCAGATAACCAAACTAAAATCATTCCTTAAATCATATCCTGGTACTTCATAATGGATCTGTGATCCTTCGCTGAAGATCTGGTGCTGGTCGCATAGAAGAGCTGAAAAAATTAAATATCTGTGAGCACGTAAATATGTTACACAAAACATTTAAAAAATGGGAAAGCATGTCTTTAAAAAATGGGATGTTTCCTCTTTTTCCCGGAAATGAACAGGAAAGAAAATAATCAAAATCTTACCGTTTGATCCATCCAATAGTAAAATGAAGATAACGATATCAGAAAGCATCTTTCTTCCACTGGTGTCAAAGCTATTTTTTTCGTTTATAATCGGAGCTGAAATACGCAAATTGAAACTATGAACAGACAAGTTACAAACAGAAGAATGAACATTTAATTCTTTCGATACTCTTCGGTCCTGAAAATAGTGCTTTTTAAGAGCAGAAATGGAGGCAGTCGTCACCATGCGACAAGAATTATGTGTTAAGGGTGAGTCAGCAGGTTACACATAGGACTTTCAACAGCACCATGCAGGTTTGGTTTGTGAGCTGGTCACCAGATGGCCACTACACTTGTGTAAAGATGGCTTACATCCTCGATTTTTCCAAAATTTACCTCAAAAGTTTAATTTTAATTGTTACTTGTGTTAGTGTTTTCACTGACTGGGCCCTGATTTGGTGCCAGGCATTCAGTGAGGGTGGTCCTCTTCTGTGTTGACCATAAGACAATTCCAAGTTGTAGATACCTCTAGATTTACAGGCTCAAAGATTTGAAAACATCAGTTTTTGCTTGCAGATGAGGGGGCACTGCCCCCTGTGTCCCTATTAATCCCTACTTAGGGGGTAACACATGAAAAAACTGGGCCAATTTTTGAAGCCCAGTGCATTTACGCTTACTTCTAAAACTTCACTTCTTTGCTGAATGTGATGCTGAGGGTCCTCCTGGGTCCAAATATGACCCAGGGGACCAGGGGAGCACAGCACTTCCCTTGGTATCAAAAGAGTTAACTTTATCTTTTCCGTCAAGGTGTATGTAAACCTGTAGTGTATGTAGCCAAAAACACCAAAATTCTTGAAAGGGAGAGCAATTAAACTCGTCAATTGGCAACAGATTTGAGTGTTGGGTACATCTTTTAATTAGGACAAAAAGTATAAATCTGCCACAAAAGATCATTATTGCACGTTTCCATTTTTGGTAACAGCCTTCCAATTCAAATTCAAATTATGTGTGTTGTTGCGCAAAACAAAATCCTATTGACTTAATAAATGACCAGTCACAGAAAATAAGGCGTATTGTGTGCCTCAACACCTGCGGTTTCGTACTTTCTCAGGAATCGCCACCAAAAAGCTTATCGATGCTGCGACGTTATTAACCCTATCAGGAGTTTTCCTTAATTAATTGTACTCTGTCTTATTTGTCTAATTTATCTAAGTGGATGGGATAAAAACGTAATGAACACAGATGCAGAATCCGGGTATCATTACTGAGTACGAATTAGCAAAACATCTATTGTTGAAGCTCTTATTTTGCATTTATTTTACGAACTAAGCCTGTAGAATATTTAATGCTGTACTTTTACTTCAATATCAGTACAGCATGAATTTCGGTTGTTCCTGAAATGAAACACCATGAATGAGCATTTCCCTCCGTGCGACAATGCACAGTGTTTCCCTAAACTATCAAACCAATTTTAGTCGGGCCACACCGTTTCTGTGTTGCACAACACTTATGAATCTTTGTAGTATCTTATTTCCTTCCTTCGCACAATATCGATCACAAACTCACACAATTTATTTGAGTTACAGTCATCAATTTCTGCACGGAAAGCTTTGTTGAAATACTGTCATGGAGTGGGTTTTCATGACATTTGGTTGAAAATAGATACTGAAGGGTTATGTTCAATATCTGTATTGGAATTGCATAAGGTTATTGATTTGCACCGGATCATTCTATTTTGGGTCAAATTATATGAAATTGATAAAAGTAGTGTTTCTTTTAGCCAAAAGAGACCATATTCCCTGTCCAAAAGGGTTCCACTTGATTTGTTATGGTTCTGGCTGGGTGATTTCAGTCCCAGGTGATTGATTTGGTGCCTGGATGTCCAAGTTATATGTCCTTATTGTCCATATATGGCCAAGTGCATAGAAACTGTGTTTCTAGGGAGAAATGCTACCTTAGACTTCCAACATGACCATTGGTCATGTGGGGATCTTCTCCATTTCATTGGTCAAAATCTGGTAGTACATCAGGTGCATTGGGCACAAAAGGGTTATCCAGGGTCTTTGCTGCTTATTCTGAACCTTCTGCAGCAATTTGGGGATTTTCCAATCCATATTTGGTATGGGTCAAAGGGTACTTGACCATATATTGTTAAGCCTGGTCAAGTCATGTGGCCTAATCAGGAGCTAGTGTACCCCAGGCTTGGACTCTTCACTTCTGATTTATGCTCAGCCCTGGAAACATCTCTGTGCATTAGGCACAAAAGGGTTATCCAGGGTATGTCTAGCAAGTTTGGTAATTTTCCAGCCCATACATGTGTAGTAATACATAATGTACAATTTCTAAATATCTTACCTGTATCAAAGCATAAATTCTTCAGAGTTTGCTTAGGCCTACCTATTTCTGCACCAATGAGCCCAAGAGAATCTAAACGTGATGCATACCAGAGTGGATGCCATAAGATCTTAGAAATGCTCAGATCTTGGTCGGGAGACTGTTAGAATCCAGGGCCATTGAGTGGATACAACAGGAAAGTGAGGATATGAAATTGTAGTAATGACCCTA
>JBCAUI010003206.1:0-10327 GCA_038406195.1 Haplosyllis anthogorgicola
GCCTAGAAACAATGATCAGTGGTTTTGCCCCATTTAACTGTGGAACAATTGACAGGTAACTTGTTATGCACTAGTTGCCAGCAATGTCAACACTAAGCACATCCTAGCCATTCAATGCACCAATCATCACAAATAATTCAAAATAGAAGCCCGTATCAATATGATGTACAGCGGTTTTGCACGGCAGTAAATTATAAATTTATGTATTTATGTCCTTCAGGTTGGATCTATGATCAGTGGCATTATTATCCAGCCTCTTTGTACGCAGGGGGCTTTTTCATATTTTTGTCCTGCATTGTGATGGTCTGGCCTTGGTACAAAGTACGACAGGGCAACTGTAAAGGTGCTACCGCAACTGTCGAGGAAGTAAAGGTGGAACAGCCGCTTGTGGATTATCTCGAGCCAAGTTGTGATCTCAAAAAGCATGTGTTCCTCTCCATGGAAAGTCTTCATTCATTTGTGTAAGTTCTTTTGCAATTTAAATTTTAGATCATAGTAGGTAGATGCTCTGTACGGATTTTAGCTGAATAGATTTTAAACAAATTTGAAATCGGCAATAGACGGCTATTAAATTGGTTTCTGGTGATACTGTGTTCTGAATTACTGCAAGTTCTACTTGAACAGCTCTAATAAATATGTATTTTTTTGTGCAGGGAAGAAAACGTATCCACTGTAGCCGCATAGTGGCTAAATTAGCAAAGAGATTATTAGTTTTCATCTTCGTATTTGTTACTGTGTTTTTCCCAGATCGCTGCTTTGCTAGCAATGCATTTTTTGTAAAGTCCGATTTTTTTATTTCAACTTTCTAACACAAAGGTCAAAGTGAAATCATGTCAAATCAAAGTGCTGAGTTTACATGATTAGAAATGACTCCTAGTCTGAGCAGAAAAAGATTGTACAAATACAATGGTATCACAATAATGCACTGCTAATTATTTTTAGTTTGTATCATCTGTACGATGACTTAGAAATACTGAAAAAAGCTTGTGTAAAGAAAATGTATTGCTAGCTGGAAGCCGGAACTGTTATGAAAATTACTTGTGATATTTTCGCTAAACTTGTTAGAAGAAATGTGTATATTTTTACGCAAAGTGCTATGTTTTCTAAAACCTTAAACCTCAGAGGATGAAATATTTTGGGATAGAAGAATCTCACGCTGAGCTTTTATGTACACAAACAGCTCAGAGCGAATTTTTATTTCTTTAACGTTTGTTACGTTTCCAAATTGATAAGAATTTCTGGAACTATAAATTATTTACATGATTATCTTTGAATTAACCTGCAGGCCATCTTTATTGTTAAGGATTTTCCTACAATCCGATGTATATTGCCATATATATTACTTAAATACTATCAAATACATATACAAAATCATACTTAGGGAAAACAGGGATCTGCTGATCACAGATGCACTTAAAATCTCAATTTATCTTCTGTTATGTCGAATATCCTTTGTTCATTATAACATGTCACAGAAAGATATTGCTGCGACACGCTTCAATAAATTCCCTTGTTTATTGTTTTGATGCAGAAAGGAAAAGTCGTTTCACCTGTGATCTTACAGCATTGTAAAGAACATGTTTAACAGTAGCAAATGTATATGCTCCAGTACATCCCAATAACAAATTCACCTTTATGCACTGCGACATTGGGCTTTTCACTGTTTCACTTTTCAATACAGCAAATCCCTGTATTTGTTATTAGATCAAACTGCGAATCATCTCTCTAATATTTGAAAAAAAACAAACCCCAGATGGTGCCCTTAATTGTTCTGGTATATGCAAAATATATTATGTATACATGCAGTTAAAGTTAAAAAGTATATTTATTTCGTTACCAATACTGAACTTTTATACTTTTATTTACAAATATCCTTGTATTTTCTGTTTAAATACATATTCTAAAAAGAATCCCGAATGATGTCTCCTTTTTTTCTTGAATTGACATTCTAGCGTTACAAAGGACATAATGTACATGAAAAGGTAAATCTTTTAACATACTTAGAAATCTTAGCTTGACTCTTATTTGATATTTTACTGATTCAACTCATCGTATCAGCTCAGGAAATTCCTATCAGTTTGGACACGTACAGAACAAAAGAGAGAACAAGAGAATTCCATGCTGTGCTTTTGGTGTGCTATTAGTTCCAAAACTGATAAGAATTTCCTCCTCTGGAACTATTCAGAGGCCCCACTAAAAGCTGAAGCAGATCAATTATCGGAGCTTCGCTCCCAAATATTAGGTCAACAGCTTTGTCACGTTTTTATCTAGAGACCTTGATCTGTTTGCTTGTTTGTAAACAAACTTTTGAGTTATTCAGTGTTTACAGATGATAGTTTAATTTGGCGAAATTTGACGTGAGATTTACATCTAAGCTTGAAAACATACTGCGAATAAGTAAAGTCAAATACAACAGTACAATTAGTAAAATGAGTTTAGAAGTATAACTCAAAACAAGAATGCCTTTCAGTCGAAGGCCCACTGCCCACTTCGCAATTTAGATATTAAAATGCCATAAATATTTTTTAAAAATGGAAAGTTATGGCCAAAATAGAGAGATTTGACCTTCAAATAACCTTGACATTTAAATGACCTTGACTTATTTTTTTACCTTGACCCCATCCACTTGTCACAAGCATTGTAACATGTGATATTGGCAGACACCAGTCAAAAATTGTACATTTTTCATTGCTGTGACCTTGAACTTGACCTAATGACCTTGGTACTCAGTGATGTCCTATATAGTATAAATAACTATCAATTGGTAGAAAATAAGGCTTCTGCCACATTCCATCTTAAATCAGTAGCCATTTCAAGAAATTTCAAGCATATTTTACAGATTATGGAGAAAATACTCAAACCATAGCATACATTATATGCTCAGTTTTTTCATGCTCAGAATCAAAATTGTAATATGATGTAATTTCATAATACATGTAAAAGTTTTAAAAATATTTTTGCTCTCTTATGGCCTTGAACTTGTCACAATAACCTTGAAATTCGAACTTGGCCTAGATATTCCAATTATGTATCAACCTGCTAAAAATCAAATTATTAGGTTTAAGCTTTCAAAAGTTAGAGCCCGGACAGACAGACAACACAAAAGGTCAGTAAGTGGGATGAGACATTACTGAAAACATTACTGCTGCCACTACGCAGGCAGTAATTATGTGAAAATGGCAACTTAAATTTGATTTTCATGACAATTTATGATAATTTACTACATGTAAATATATCACCCAAGCCACAAGTTAAAATAATTTAGCTGGCTGCATATCTTAGTGCTAAAATGTTGAAAATATTACCAATTCTCTGAAAATGGCAACTTGAATTTGATTTTCAAGACAACTTGTGATAATTTACATGTTAAAATAATTTGGCTTAAGCCAGGCCAAGCTCAATGTCAGCTTAAGCTCACAAGCCAGCTTACGACTTCTTGCCATCTATAGTGGTCACCCCAAATACATCATTTTTACTGTTACTTGATTGTAATACTGTCTGACAGATTTCAAAATCAGTTTTATTCATTGTCCGACGGACTGGTTTTATTTCGAACACTGAACTTGTGCTCATTGGTGCAATTTTACAGCATTTAACAGCAAGCCGTACTGTACTGACAGAGACATGCAGAGAGACTTGGTAGATAATCTCACCCGCGCTGCGCTCATCATCTCCCCGGTCGAAGCGACCACTTCCTATCCGTCCAGCTTAAAAAAATCACATCACAAGGAGTTTACACATGTGCATTGATTTTGTTTTATCCTCTGTTGCTTAGAACGACTAACCTTTACTTTAATAACATATTATAACTCTAATTCCAAATAGGGTCTTTTACTTAACAGTGAACAGCACCAGTGAAGAACAAACAATCAAAACAATCAGCACACTACTATGTTCAGGAGCCACTGGTACTCCTGTTTTAGACTTTGAGCGATGTGGGGCTTGAGGAGGTACAGATGAGATTTGAACCGACATTTGCGTCATCTCAGTTCTACGCTTTATAATTTTGGTAATAGTACCACCTCTGGGCCTCTTTAAATTGCAACTGAGTCAAATGTAGTGTTATGCCTGGCTGAATTACGTCAATTAATTTCTTGTAGACAACTCAAGAGATAGTTTGCTCAAATTCCTGTGGTAAGCAATCAATTCTAAATTAAAGGTAGCCATTCTAATACAACCTGCTTTCAAAAGGCATGAATCCTATGCAAACAATTTTGATTCAATCTAAAATTTAAAATATATTACCTGCTTCAATTTCTTGCTCATACATACTATACAGTACTTTTCTCCAGCCATGAATAATATTTTTGCATGTTTTTTGTGCAATTTATGTACAACTTTACATTCATTATAAAACAGTTAATACATATCCAATATTCCAACAAAAAATATATCACAAACGATAAACTATTAAGGAAAGAAACAAGAAGACTAGATGAAAACAAACGGGGTCTGCTGTTCTCATGTACAAACTGAAAATAAATTAGAAAATAAATGTTAACTGAAGCATAAGCATTCGGAATTGCCTGGCCTCAACTATGTGAATACCTCTGCTAATTGTACATTAAATATACATCATGAGAACGGGGTTTGGAATAGTATTATCCGGATATTTATAGTGTTCAAATACAAAAATCCATATTGCAAAATTATTTGCTTTGAAATGAATGGTAAGAATACTGTTTTATTGCATGCAAATAACTGAGTAGAACTGGTACCAAAGGGTCATAGCTGTACATGTACGAAAACCTTTTAATTTAGTGTACTGTACATAATTTTAAAAATTATAACAGAAGAGGGCATTTTCAGATGTAGGACTTTTAGTTATCCGTAAATATCTCTATTTTCCTGCTAAACGATATTTGGATAAGAATTCCAACCTCTTGTGAAGTAAAGTGGACTTGGTGTTACTACAGGTGTTACTACAGGTGTTACTACAGTTAAACACCATTTGAAGAACATATTCTATCCTCACATACACAACGATAATGTATACAATTACACGGGTGTGTCATAATGTATATCATACAAAGGACTTGCCACTTCATACCTTTACGTCCTTGAAGCAAAAATATCAATAAAAAGCGCTATGTACAATCAATTTAATCTGGGTACAAGTTGAATTACCATAAGTATGTGCAAAGCATACATGAAGCCTTGGACATGTTAGTACTGATTTTTAACATTAATATAAGATACTCAGTGCTAATAAGTGGTCCAACAGTCACTGCAAGTCTGTGCCACTCCAGATTCAATTTAGGTACAGTACCAGACTATGTCACCGGTCAAGCAGGACTGGTAAATTGGGAAAGTCACTTGTCTGAACTAAACTTTACTAGTCCAGAGTAATCATTATGCATCATATAGTGCTACAACCTAAATGAAGCCCTCACATGTTCTTCATTATCTGGAATGTAATTTCTATCTTTCCCTGGCACCAATTAAATTCTCCCCAAAAATTCACTGGTCAGGTAGGACTGGTACACCACAATTTCCACTAGTCCGAGGGTCACTGCTACCGGTCAGTGACTAGCAGACTAGTGTTAAGTGATTGTCTGAGTACTCGTCTTTGTCTAGCCATTGCGTCAAAACTGACATATTACTACCAAGCGACTATGATCTGTATGATTTCTTATGCAGCAGTTGACCTTTTTCAAGGGAACTTTTTGTCTGGCTCATGGGTGACAGAGCTAAATTTACTTCCGCTTTTACCACCAGTATAGTAATCGGGCTGTACACAAGTGACATCCCACTGTTGGTTGCTAAGGATACAATTTTAAAAGTGGTTGCTAGGTTGCTTACCTGGACGACGTGCTGGTTCCACATGACGTGACATCGGCGGGGCTGGAGTCGAGTCGAAACTGAAAAAAACAATTTACACGTTTTTTTACTAAGGAGTACAATACAATAGAGCACTTCTGGGCAAATATTTAACTCTCTTCAGGACTCGATCTTAATGTACATCTTTCCACCAAAACAGGCAAGATTTCAAACCAATGAACAGGTTTCAGAAAATGACCGTCAAAAAGACGAATGAAAGCTCAAACCATACAGTGTGGCTGACTTAAATGAGTAATTGACGGATGACTGTAAATATGGTCTGTAATTTTTGCACATAGAGAATTTCGTTAGGATCAAGGCCCGCTTCTTCCACCATGTCCATCTGTTTTCACTATGTCACATAAATACCACAAATGCAAATTTCAACAGAACTCTAAACAAAACAATTTTATTCTGTATCATTTTTTCGTATTGTCACCTAGCTCTCATTTTGCACTCGATGATGTTTCATTTTCAAATTTTGAGGCCTGTTA
This sequence comes from Haplosyllis anthogorgicola, assembly GCA_038406195.1. NCBI lineage: Eukaryota > Metazoa > Annelida > Polychaeta > Phyllodocida > Syllidae > Haplosyllis > Haplosyllis anthogorgicola. The sequence goes on from JBCAUI010003206.1 coordinate 6,315, forward strand.
ACATTTCGCCTACTCATTTTACCGAATCTGTCATTGGACAACCTGCAACACATCAAACATGATGATAAACTGAGTTTTCTATCTATTCGGTTGTGCTGTCAAGTAACATTTGAAAACATGATTCTTCAAACGGGTTTTTCAAAGAACCTTTCCGTAATTAGCATGAAAATCTAATATCAGTATTTTAATTGATGTTGAATACAAATCTTGTACAAACAAAATGATATTTCATTAGATTAACTTTACGTTGTGATTATTAGAAGTAACATTTTTAACGTGGTGATAAGAAACCAAAACCCATGTTATTACCGTTCAATCGAATCGAATTTTTGTTGTGTAGAAATATGTCGACAAAGATTCCCTTTAACACACGACCGTGCATGACTATTGTCACCAATGTCAATATTTATTAAACTCATCATAAACGTATTGCCCCTTATTGTGGCACAAAGAAAATAATGTAAATACCAATTTTGTTTGCTGCAAACTTTTAAATTTGTGCATTCTAACACTGATAAAACTTCGAAAGTGTCATCTCATCCCATAAGTGAAAATGGCACAAGATCAAACAAATTATTGTTTTCCACTACAGCACATAAATATTTAATTATTTTGCTTTAAAGAAAAAACACTGGAGGTGCCACGATTAGAGGGGCTACGGTAATAACAATGCTTACGCTTGCTCATCCTTTTCCTTGTCCCATTCTCTCCTCCAGTCCCCCTCTGCTGTCTTCTGTCGCTCCATCCTGGATATGTCAATCTTCTCGCGCTCTCTCTTCCACTCCGTGTACTCTCGCCGCTCCTTCCCGGTCATGCGCAGCTGCATATCCATGTCACTTTTGACACCTCCCCGCGGCCTTCCCTGTAAAGTGGCATAAAATACCGGGAAATACTTGCCTTGGGAAAAAACTATCCCATGGGCTATACCCTGTTTTGCATATCCATCCCCGAATAATCTCGGATAAATCAACATCCCTGTCAATTAAATTAAAATTTCCCCGTCACCCAACGTTGACCACGATATTATTTTACACTGATAATTTTATATCCCATTTTATTGTCGAAAATTCCACACCAGATATATTGAATTATCTGGCAACAAGTGCATTTCCAAATGTATATGACAAGCAATACAGTCAAACCTCCTTTAACCAACTCTCAATACTCTGAATCTCTCACTATGTGTTCAGTATTACAGTGAAATCACTTTTCTGTTTATTTATCCGGCTATGTTGTAATCCAGAACATATTCTAATGGAACAAATGGAGTCGGATAAAAGAGGTTTCACTGTACAAGGCAATTTACCTGAGAATATTTATCATGTTGGATTCTCTGTTTTACGTTACTGAAATCCCCTCCTCCAAAGTTGCGGGGATGTCTGCGGCCGCCACCGCCCCGGTCACCTCTGTGATCTCGGTCGGAACGCTCGTGTTGTTCCCTGCGTCCTCCACGAGAAGCTGGTAGAGGTCCTTCGCGACTCCGATCCGCGAGGAAACTGTATCCAGGATCTGGTGGCGGGCCCTGAAAATATCGCAATTCATACTCTTTACTGTAGATATATCGATACTTTTTTCGCACCAAATTAATAGACCCTCATATTAATTGTTCTGCTTATATCGATATTCCGCTTATATTGATGCTATTTTCCCACACCAAAAATATCGATATACAGTAAGACCCCTTTTGCAAGGACACTTCTAATTTTTTCCCAAAATGTCTGCCAATGGGATGGTGTCCTTGCAATAGGGGTCCACACACTGACAATGTAACGACATCTGTAAGAACTACTTTTTGCAAGGCTTTATTCAAATACATGTGACTAAATGTCATCAAAAATTCCATAAACATGAATACTTTTACCTTGTAATACCTGGCAATTGTGCGTTTTGATGGGGACAGTTGGTTGTAATATGATCAATATTTTGGGGTCAATGTCCGCCAATTGGCATAAAATAGGTGTCCGGGGACCATGCATGGCATGGTGTCCATGAATTACATTAGATTTCACTAAATTCTGAGCCAAAATGTCTGGGAATGGCATGGTGTCCTTGCAAACGAGGGTCCGTGCAAAAGGGGTTCAACTGTATTTGGAATTATCTTAACACCAATTTTAGCAGACACAGTTCAGCAATGACAAATGTTAAATGTTGATGCTTTGATTACCAAACCACAGCAACTTATACTACTTCAAAGGTGATATATTCATTGCACTGTGTTGGTAACTAAACTTCCAAGAAGATAAACAATAATTTAAAAGAAAAACATTTAAGTTTGTGGAAAATATAATTCAGATTGATCAAATAACAAGTTATGCTTAATAAAATTTCACGCAAGAATGTTGAACAATTTTTTAATTTTTTGCCGACAAAAACGTGGGGGCGCTTTAATTAGAGACGGCGCTTTATTCAGGAACAATACGGTACCCAGGTTGGCCTGCGATGTGTGTTTGGGCAAAAAGAAAACACCGTTGATTTTTCCTTTCGTTGGCTAAAAAAGCAAAAAATCTTAAATCAATTGTTTGGAACTAAGCTCGATAATGGAAAGGTACTGTATATTCCAGCAACGTCATCCACAAGAGGCATCACTGAATGTGAACTGCCTAAATATTGTAAATTCGTACACACCTGTAATAATAAAATGATTTTATCTACTCATGCATACTGCATAGCGATACCCCGAGCAGTTGAGCTGAATGAGACAAAGATGTTGGGCTTGATTTGTTGTATTTAACCATGACCTGTTGCGGTACAACGACATTTGCTGCCCATTATTTTGGTAATGTTGTTACGTAGTCCTAAATGACATATTGAACTCAAGCGCTTGTTATCTTTTTAAAATCATAGACATGAATAAGTTTAGTTGGAGATAGAAACGAAATGTTTTCTGCGTAACGGTCAGTCAGTCAATCATTTCTTGATGCCTTTCTATTGTGCTTATGAACATGTACGATTCAGATGAGTATCTTACAAGAGTGTAGCATAAAATAGTGAATTGAGAACATTAGGGTACAACTAATATGACATTCTGAGGGATCAGAGGATGAAGGAAGACCATTAGCGTTGGTGTCCATGGGGTAACATTCAATGTGCATTTAATTCTTAAAGTATTATGCAAGATGCATTTAAGTGTGACGTTTCATTTGCCTTTCGTGTCTCTTGAATGTTAGGAGAAAGCAATCACATCGATTTGACAAGGCAAAGGTTTGTTACATTTCACTTCCAGCTCAGTTAGAAAATCCATTGTGGCTTTTTCATTAAGCAGATTTGTCTTACGTCTTATTGAAATCAAAGAAATACCATCATAAAAGTGAATGATGCGTAAATATAAGCAAGTCAGCAGTGAAGAAATAAAACGATCTGTATCATGAAGCTGTAGAGTGGTAAGCAATAGAACTGTAGATTATTTTATGAGCAAGCATCAAGCAAGCATCCGTGCACATCATATCCTTTGCCATGCACCATATCGGAAAACCGATTGCGGATTTGGAGAAAATACTCTTCAGAACTTAACATCACAGATACAAAACATAGATGCACGATGCCAAGGCTCAATCAATTTGCCAATCAAAATGCACATCCGTGCATTAGAAGTAGCTCTAAATATCATGCTCACTGATTAAGGCACAGAGGAAGGCACAGAGAGCTAATTAATTTACAATAAACAGTAAACACATAAATACAAGATTTTTATTGATATTGAAATAGCTTTTCTCTTTTTACGGACTCGCGTGTACTTAAGCTCCACTTAACATATTAACATAACGATGAAATATTGGCATGTTACAAACCATAATCTGGAAATAGTATTGTAGCCAAATGATAAATCAATAACAAAAATACAATATTTACCTCTAGAAGAATTCATGTCGATCCGATAATGTATTACTTGCGTGAAGTAAGTACTTTTCGACAAAATCACACTGTCCTCATCAGCTTCAGTGTGATACTGTCGAAAAGTACTTACTTCACGCAAGTAATACATTATCGGATCGACATGAATTCTTCTAGAAATA
>JBCAUI010003217.1:0-10325 GCA_038406195.1 Haplosyllis anthogorgicola
AATGAAAATCTGCTTGAAGATGGTGACAAAGCTATACACAAAACACTTACAAGTGCTGGCTTCAGTCAATATGTTACTGAAAGTATGACTGATTATGGAAGTCTCCTGCATCACATTTACACTCTCAATGTTTGAGATGTGCATGTTGATGTGTATGATTGCTATTACAGTGACCATGATGTGGTATATTGTTGTTTCAAAATATGTTAAATGTTTAGCTATGTTTTGTTGTGAGATGAATATTTGCAGTAGCACATAATTTCAAAGAAAAGAAAAAACTTTACATACAAGATATTTGTCTATCTATATTCATAGACAGAAGTTGGCATTTTTTTGAGATATCTACTACTTATTACAAATTTATACATATAAAAATATATATATATATATATATATGTATATATATTTGTTGCTTAAATACGCACACAAACAATGTTATTTGTCTAAGCAATTAAAAATAAGGACTGAAGCATTTACATGTAAAGATTAAGTTCAGTTGTAAGTCAATTAAATGAATTATACTACACAGTCAAAACATTCTCATAAATAAATATGTTCCATTAATTTTAATCTAATATGCAGTTTCCTCTGTTATTTTCTTATGGACACACTGTAGTGATGTAGTCATTGACATGGTCTGATACATATATCAAAGGATGAAAATAAACAAAACATTCATTCCAAATCATACCTATTTTAATAAATAAAAACCCTTTCCATAAAGGTAAAAGCTCACCTACTATTTTGGGAAATGGACACACTGCAGGGATGCAGTCATTCATACATCACACACTGGGCAAAAAACTGTGATATAGTATGATCTCATCCCAGTTATCATGGGCCTATAGTCAGTTTAGACCATCAACTAAAGAAGCCTCTCTAACCAGAAGACCTGGCACAGTCCCAGCCTTTGCTTAAGGTTGTGACTGTTGCAATAATCCTTTGTCAATAGACTCAGATTTGTCTGTGACAAATAATGATGAAGCAACTCCCAGGACATGGAGGGATCTAGATAATGAATGCCAAAGTGAACCAAGTAAGGAAAAAAATTTGATAAACCTAACCACCTTTACCTACCTTAATACCTGGGGTTTTTTATCCAGTGTCAGCATTGCCACTTGTGTGTTGTCTGACTTTATCTAAGTGCATAACAAGGAAACAATAAAATGTAATGGGGGGGGGGGAGCAAGGAGTAATTGGGGCATACAGTGTAGGTGGGGGGCATTCGATAGACATGCGGCCAAAAGGCTGTCTCGTTTTTGTTTTATTTCATTATTGCATTCAGTTCTGTTTGTAAAATGCTAAGTAACTAAATAAATATTATGTTTTTGAAAGACACCAGAAAAAAGACAAAATAACAATATTCATGAGTAAGAGTTGGGGAATTTGTCTGCATTCATTTGTTAAATACATAGTATTACCACCTGAGTTTGTTTTTACATAACCTGATGCAATTGCAAGAATAAAAACCTTGGAAACTATGATTCATATCATTAAAGGTGAAATTAATCTTTATCGTATCCGTAGTGCGGTAACAGGTTCTTTTGTGTTTCGGAGTCATCCATGTTGCACTAAGAAACCCACTTCCCTCGCGCACGTGTTTCCGCTTGTGTTACTCGGCTGCATTAAATCACTTGAGATCCAATATAAGTCCACTTCCCAGATGTAAATTAGTCCTATCTGTCTGCGAAAAGACTTAATCATGAAACTCGAGTTTCCAAAAACAGACGTGATGGCTAATCTGTTGTGTAACAAACTCCACCGAACCCAGACGCAATCTCCTGTAGCCTTGTGGAGTCCAAGAGTTAATTTGGTTCATTGCATCAGTGCGATGTAATATGTATGACAAGTAAGTGACAAAGTACCCTTGTTTTTGACACGCTACGGCTTTAGAATCTTGTAATGATTTACATTTACCTATTTGAAATTTTTAGAAAATCTTCCTTATTCCTTACTCTTTAATTTTCTTAATAGGCAAGGAAAAATAAAGAGAAAAAAAATCGAATGGGAACTAAAGAAAACATTTTTTTATTCTAATTGTCCAGATAGTTTACAAGATAGAAAACAACTTGAAAATTTTAACTGATATAACCTTATACAAAATATTTGAGAACTTTTCATTCCGTATTAATTTGGTACTAATTGAATACACAAGAGTACTAAGTTAATGCAAGCACTATGTAGAAATCTGACGTTCCAAAATGAATAAAAAATCCCCTTGATAAATACATTTGATTCTTCATCTTCTCGACCGGATATGTTGAATGTCTCATCCAGGATTGAATTCTTAAATGGAACAGGAATTGGCTTAGGCCGCATCCTTCAATGTAAATTAGATTCTTTATCTGCATAAGCGAGGGTTGTACAGGATACTCATGTTTCCTCCAGGAGACGTGATGGCTAATCTCCCGCAATAAAACTCACTCAATCCTAAAGCAAATTGTTCAGCAGTTCCTGAAAATTCTTTCAATTATGGAACGTATTCATCCTAAGTGTAAAGAAAACATAAATGAGTCAGGTTAAGTTTGTACCTGATGTTAACTGGGGAAGAAAATGAAACAGAAGTTTTTCTTGTCCCTTTTAGTTTGCCATAATAAGTTAATTAGACAAATTTGGCTACTTTGCCTTATTAGGCAAGAAAATGTTTATTAACATTATTAATCATTTTACCAATATTATTTAATCAAGCTAATTTGTCAAGTTAGGCAAACGAAAAAAAGAAAATTCTTGGTTATACACCGGTGTTAAACGATGAAAATGGGATCATGACATGCAATCTGTTTGACAGAAAGAGCTAATCTTAACGTAACATAACTGTACAAAGAACTGTTCTAATTTTACTTGGAAATGTAAGTGAAAGGAACAACAATATGTTACCGTCGTGGGAGTTATATCAGCGACTTTTCGCTCCATGTAGTACGTATAGGACCCACAGGAAACGGACAACAATTGAAGCCATTTCCCTGTCACATCAAACACTGAAGGAATGATTATTGATCAGGCGCTTTAATAATCAATCAAACCAGTCTGGGTGGACAATATCCTCGGTAAATGAACAGTTACCAAGTATGTTTTTAATGGTTAATATGTTTGATTGTAATTGTGCACTAGTGCAGTAGATGGAAGTCTTATTTATTGTGGAACAATAGAATTCCACGTTGGGTTTCTTTGCACATCAGAACCACAATGTATTGTCAACGTTTCAAAACCGACAAACTGAGATACATTTCAGAAGTTCCATACTCTTGCACCTAGAACATTGTAAACACATTTTGGCTATGGTTTCCCCAGACCTTCATTTGAAAATGACAAGTGTTATTGTTCCAGTCAATGACGCAGCCTGGAATTTTATTGTCGCAAAACGAAATCAACAACAGGCGGTGAATATAGCTTACAGAGGGTGAAATTCTTATTATTTTGGGACAATAGCGCATCAAAAGCACAGCGTGAAATTCTTTCGTTGTCTTCTTTGTTCTCTCCGTTTACAGTGTTGCATTGTTTACCTATGCACATAGTGAACTTTATAATTTCCCTTGGAAATGCACAGTATCTACTGGGTATATAGCCGGATAGCATTCTGATGTTTAGCTTTACTTTATGCTCATGCGCATCATTACGCTTACAATTATCTGATTTTTAAACAAGTTGATGTAAATACCTAAAACACTGTTGTAACACGTAGCTGTGAACACAAACGTGTCAATTAGTTCTTATAAGAGCTTTGTTGTTGTAACATTTTTAAATTAATTAAATTTTGTCATTGAAATAGCTTCAATCAAGCATTATGTCAAATAAGTCTCTTCTTCCTTGAATTATAGTGAGTGAGAGTCTGTACTTAAGGATTTTCCACCTCATGTTATCAAACTGTGTATTTCATCACGCCATGAACATTAAATTTAAGACTTTTAGAATAAGAAATAAAGATATACAGTTCCATGTTTCTTTTACATTGTAAAGAGATGAAAAGGAGAAATATTAAGATATCATCACTTTTCGTTGCATTCTTGATAGTTTAAACGTAACGCCGTTGAGTATGAGAACTAAAAATTTGAACTTGTTGAATGTACCGTTGTGTACTATTAAAATGTAACAATTAAATGCTAGGTTTACTTTATATTCACGACAGCTTTCCTCAAATAACTGTCAATGTAGTACGGTGTCTTTCTTCTAAAGAGTTTAGGTTTGTTATTTCTGACTGATAAATTCGTCTTCTGCAGTATCAACAGAAAATATTACATCAATTTCTAATTTAAACATATTTAGTTTAGAATTAATGTACGCGAGACTGCTTTTGATCACATGCTGTAATTTTGGTACCTTGGGTTGTAACACAACATTAAGTAGTCTACTTGCGGCTGTTTTATCGCATAAATTTGAATTGTTCAACCATGTACACATCAACAAAGAGTAAATTTTTGATCCGCACGCGTCAGCAATGAGGGTCTATGTATCGGACGAAATCTACATTTGTGTTCTGGGCCGCCATTGCAAAACGTTGACCAGGACCCCCAACCCAACCCAACCCCCCACCACCAACCCCCAATTTTCAGCAGATTTGGACTCAGTGTCAAAAGTTAGGAAAAGTTTACCAAGACCCCCCCCCTACTCGGACTGGTGAAAAATGCATTTCTGGCCATTTCAGACCTTTATAGGAAAAAGTTGGGGGAGGCATGAGGGTCAGTGCTCTATCAGGACACCTCGTGTGGTGCTGATTTTGACCTTGACCTCAAGGTGTCTCACGCATTGTTAACTCCCACCTTGGCACTATGTATTACATGTTTTATGAAAGCTTTAACACAATATGAAGCTCTACATTCAAAATTATCTCCGTTTAAAGCTTGTGAAAGTAAGTTGATAATGTTGGTAAAACACATGAAATATGTTCATTCTTTGTTCCAGTAATTTAAACAGCTACTAAATTAATTTGGTGTAGTAAGCTGTCACTTTATATTGTTAACAAGACGTTTTACAATAAAACCGCCTAATTTTATAGCCACTTAAAGAAAGAATAAGCGACCCATCATCCGCCCATAAACACTACTTAATTGGCTAGAGTTTCACTTAAGAATACTGTTACAACCCTCTGAAAGGAACTTCATTCATGAGATACAGCAAAGTGATAGTCTAAATGTGCAAAGTAATTGTGTTTAAACGTCTTTTCAAATAAGGAAAGAACAAAAAAGACGTTTGGCAGGATAATCGGACTACAATAAAAACTTGGGAAGACATTAATAGTTTCGTACTGTGCTAGAGCAAATGCACAGCGTGAATTTTAATTGTTCCCAGGCTGGTAATGGTTAAATATAATCGCTTGTGCATGTTTCACTAACATGCATACATAGTCAGCTACGTTTTATTATCAAGAAAGAATTGGTATAAAAGTAGTAGCTAATTTGAAAGGCCAAATAAATAACAAAAATCTCACGCTACTTTTATACCAATCAATCTTACGTTTGCATCACTTCGACATTATCTATCAATAAAATATCAGACAATAGAAAAACATTTTTGATACTACATATGCAGCCTTTAAAAGAGCCCAGATAAAAAAGAGTGTTTTCTCATTCAAGGAAGATTCTGGCTTAAGACACCTTTGTGTAGGTGCAGTGGAAAACATTAATCTAGACACTAAATGGAGCCGACAAGTTGGCAAGACCAGGCACAGTTGCTTCTCGAGTCAGTGACAAACTTTCACCACATGAGATTACCAATTATGCCTGATTTTGGTACAAACAAGCTGTTTACCTATGTTTTATTCAGATGGATAGGACTAATTTAGATACAGAAACTGGTCCATGTTGACTTGAGGTGTTTTCATGGTGCCGAGGTTATGAGGGAGTAAAAACAGGTCTGGAGGAATTTAACGTTTGGGACCTACTAATGTAGCAATGAAGCAAAAGTCTATTTTCATTTTCCAAACAGGGTCGTACTTGCAGACATGTCAGTTTCTGAAATGTATTTCATTTTGTGGATAATGGAATTTCACTGAATCAACAATGCTGCGTAAATTCCTCACGCTCCCACGGTCTCAAAAAGTTTTAGTTTTACAACACTATAATTGTTTAAATGGTCCAGGGAATAAAACACCTCTTCATGGGTCTTAATTTTAAGAGCAGAGAACAGTATGTGCTTCAGTTCCGGTGGAAGACACAGCATGCAATTCTAACAGCAAGGGATTCCTTTCTTTTCAAACATTCTCAAATTAATGGGAATTTTAGAAGCTGGAATTTTTCCGACAGAAGAAGCAAGTCAAATTTTTCCTTAAATCATATTTTACTCATCTAACGTGCATTGGTTGGCGTTGTCAGTATTTAATTTATTTGTCAAACAAAAGAGCAAACATTGAAAGTGAAAGAATCAAGCCACTTTAAGAAGCTGCCATCTCCAGTTTGCAGTAAGAATCCGTGAACATTATGGAATCCGGAACAAACTGACAGCTTCAATAACACTTGTCGACGAAGCGTCCAGATAACACTACATTTGAAAATTCATTACACAGAGATCGTATCAATTGTGTACATAAGGTAATTTGTTGGAGCTCCAAAACGATGCCGTGTTAAACTTCTTCTAATGCGATTTTTGTGTTCTGATATAAATTTGGGAACCTTACAGAATTTCATGCTATGCTGTCGGCAGTCTCGCAAATAGTTATTAAAACACAAGATTAAAAAAATAACCTTTAAATGACCTTGACCTTCGCATGAAATTTACCTGTTGCATTACAACATATTAAATTGACAACTGCATAATTCTCTTTACTGTGACCTTGAGCTTTACCAAATGGCCTTGGTACCCAAAGTTGATCTAGATCTCAGTGCGCAAGGTATGCAAATTGAAAATACTGTTACTTAGCTTAATGTAAACACTCAACAATCTTTATATCTGTAAGTACACCGTTAACTTGATAAATCATAAATTAATATCCACACTTTACCCGAATTGACGTCTTCAGTCCATAAATTCTGAGAGCGTTAAGCTAAAGTATATTTTTTAAGCGCTACATATTGCACAACGTCCCAAATCCAGAAAATCCTTTTAAAAGTTAAGGGTACAGAACAAAAAAGGAAACAAAAGAAATACACGCTGTGTTTTGGCACTAAAATTTTAATAGGAATTTCTTGATTTGTTACAAGAACTAATTCTGTCACTGCTGGTAAAGCCTTCATTCCAAAGCCATTCATCAATAAGATTTTCTTCACTTTGTAGCGGTACTTTTTCCAGGAACGCACTCCGAATGTTAGGGTTGGTTGGAATCGCGATACCACGAGGAAAAAAACCGCGCACTGCATCGTAAAATTACAGCTTTCCAACTGTAAATGATACATTGTTGTTACATGTAAAATCAATGGAACTAAACTCTTCATATTGATACGGCTTCTATTTAGAATTATATGCGATGAGTGGCAGATTGAATGGATAGGATGTGCTTAGTGTTGATATCTGTGACAACTGGTGTATAACCTGTTGTCACATGTTCATTGTTACATAGTTAAATGGGGCAGAACCACTGATCCCTATTGTGTGTTGTGCCCTGGTCATGCATAGATTCCCAGCACAGTCAAGTTTTTTGGAAATTCACTTTACTAATTAGACTAATTAGTAAACTCCATGTGGCTTTGATTTTTTGATTATACAGTTATCAAAACTTGATGAAAAGCAACAAAAATTTGTACCTTTATATAATTTTTAGTAAATGTGTAATCAAATGTCAATTACACAATTAGTCTAGTTAGACTTATTAGTAAAAGTAATTTCTGAAAAACTTGTGTGTTTGTATTTTGGTTCAGTCTCAGTACATAAAAGTCAAACAGCAGGTACCAGCACCTCCTAAGGGTGTACGGGTAAATAGAAGGCAGTACAATATGTTTATGCTTTATTTTATTTTCATTTGGTGAAAATGACATCTTACAGATAAAGAAACTACTATTAATTTTTAGCGTTTCACAACAATTGAATTTTCATCTTTGGCTATTGAGGCGAATTAAGTCTATCAATAACATTGAGGGAAATTTCGTGAAGTGGTTCCAAACTTTTAACAAAGATCGGGGAATAAATGATAAAAATGTTCATAGCTATAATAGACATTTTACCAAATGTACATTAGACATTTTACAAAACAAGCGTCCCCAACAAATCCATAAGTAGTCTATATTACCTGATGAGGAAGATATCCCAGATATAAATTGTCATTTCTAAGAAGACAATGGGTGAAAGACGAGGGAGTCGAACATAAATCCTGTCTGCCCTGTCTAAATTTACGAGGATCACAGGACAGCTGCTCAGATGTTTTCCGTTTACTATGCAATAAGCGAGCTGAGATTTACCATAAAGGTCCTGGGGGATATTTATGAGGCGTGATAAAGACGTGTTGCATGTTACATAAACTCTAATCAGCCCCAATACAGATAAGCGTTAAACGACCGGGCAGAGCATTGCTCTGAGTTCACTCATTTGTAAACGGAGAATCATGGATAAAATATAAGGAGACGATAGGTTCAAATGAAACCTGTTCATTTCTTGAAATCTTATCAATTTTGTAACTTCTCAAAACAATTGAATGTCACATTGTGTATTTGAGACACATAATAACAATACGCGAAATTCTTTTATTAAAACTTTCACAATCTGATTATGAAATAAGCAATGTTTAAATACACAAATAACGATTGATTTATTTAAAGAAAACAAGAGTAACTTGTTTTAGATCAAGTTCTAAGCGGGATGCCTTACAAGGTTGATAAGTCACATTAAAATTTGAATGTTCGCATGTTCTTCAGTGAAAAAGAATTATAGATACTTATTCCAGATATTTTTTAAAGTCTAAATACATATCTCACAACAGATTATGTTCAATTTAACATATTGTTTTGATAAACATCCAGCCAGGCTGTTAACCAGATCATGAAATTTACATAAATTTTACATCAATCGAGTTCAACGTTGAGATACAATTGTTGAGGGACGTTAAAAATTCACGATCTGATGACATTTTTACGTGGGCATGAAATAATAAAAGTTAAGGTCCTTTCGAAGAAGAATAATATTCAACGTGATGAACGTTTACCGCGCACTCAACATGTACACGGTTGTCGAACTGAGACTGCTGGAAACGTTATACTGTCAGCTATCACGAAACCGGGGTAAAAATCTCAACAGTCAAGTTTACAAATCTTAATAATTAAGTTTAGATTAGTAATTGAAATGATACCTCATCCTTGATACATCATTATTGTGTATCCAATGTTGCATTATTCTTTGAAATACAAGTGTAATTGCTTCATAAAGTATTCCCTTTGTATGTAAACAAAGGGAAGCCATTTTGATTTACTGCTGAACTACTATTTTTTGTTTTTTAATATCCAAAGTTATTATGGACAAAATTCATTTGAATTACATACTTTGTTATTCTCTGATTTATAATTATTATATTTCACTTAACAATAGGGCATTATACAGTTAGAAAAGATGACTTGATTTTTCCACCATTGTTCCTGGATTTGTTATAGTTGACGGTATGTTGTTTACGGAAAATCAGTTCGAACATCGTGGTACGGGCCACCTGGTTGTACGCGTGGAATGCAAAGTGCTATGAAAAAGCAATTAGATGCAAAAGTAATGGGAACGCTTTCGACAGGGCAATGTTTACATTACTTTGTTTTATTGTCGGCTCTTTTTGAAAAAAAAAGAGCCAGATAACCAAAAGAATCACTGTCATGTCTCGCATCATCATCTGGCGTCACGCACCTTGTTCTTATCATCTGTATGATCAAATGATGATTTGATATAATTTATCCAAATTAGCAGCCATATTTGGTTTTTCTGTTTTCTGTTTCCTTTCTGCTTTTTTAAATGACATAGAGTCTATTATGACTTTTGTTCTCTTTGGACCTTTTTGTGCTAAATCAGATTCATATCGTAAATTATATTTTTTGCCATTTTGTTATTTGCAGATTCCCGGTAAAGTGCAGTCATTGCCAGTTCAGCCTACTTACGTCTATCATCATCAGATGCAGCAATACGCATCACAGTATGGTAACATGGGACAGGCAATGGGCTCACCTACACACTTTAGAAGCGGACCAAACCATTCAAACAACAACTCACCATCAAGAGTACCTCCCATACATAACAGTAAGTAAATCTATTACCACAAGTTTAGTAGATACATGTAATTTGGCAACTTTAGCCTTGAGATTCAATGGTTATTCTTAATATTATTTGCAAATAAGACATGATGACAGTGTTCGTACTCGGTGCTTTAATAAAGCACAAGTGCTTTAAAGTGAGTTATTTTGATAAGCCTGCTTTATTTTATCCCCAAAGTG
>JBCAUI010003228.1:0-10325 GCA_038406195.1 Haplosyllis anthogorgicola
GCATGCGCAGTTAACACTTCCGGTTTGGAACCGCCCTAGGCGGTACCGCCTTAGGTTGACTCGCCCTGAGGCGGGTCGCCCTGGAATTTTGTTGGTGCCCGTGACATATACAACAAGTAACACGCGTGATCTGCATTGCAAATAGAGAGATCAAGTTACCCGGTTAACGTCAACTTGTACATGTAAGAATAATACTAAAATCACCCGATTGCCTTCATTGGCCAACCTAACGCCACCGAGTAACTTCATCGCTCAGGGGAATAGGGTCATTTCATGTGACGTATTTCCATGGTTTAAACTAAAATTTTAACTTGCAATATTTTAGGCCTACACGTACAGGTACAAGGAAAATGGGTAACTTGACCTCTCTTATACCTCAATATTCCTGCGCAGTGCTTTTGAGTGATCCTCCTCTATGAAAGCGTATGAATTGTCCGTCAGGCCCAGAGGTCCCGTGGCGAACTGGTAGCGGACGTGAGGCCGCACGTGACAGGACACGTGACTCAGCAACCTGTCATTCACAAGCTCACTTCCGGTCAGTTTGGTGTCAATGCTAACGTCTGCTGCCATTTTGTTCTGCAGTAAAATCACAAGACAAATGCAGTAGCGGAACTAGAAATTGGTTCGGGGGGTTCAAAATGGCCAGCAAACATGTTTTAACAGTGTTTTAACAACTCAAGGGGGGCCCAAAAGGCGGTCAAACATGGCTTTACGGGGGCTTAGGGGGCACCAGTTCCCTAACGCCCCGCTAGATCCGATACTGAATAGACACAGAAAGCAGCAGGGAATGAAATTCCTACCAGCTCTGCACAATAACACATCATAAGTACAACGTGGAATTCCTTGTTCTCTCTTCTGCATGTTTGGCATATTTTCAAGTTGATGGGAATTTATAAGCTGAATATGTTACCAATATACCAATACTACAACCAACATTACAACACTAGAAATTTTCCATGTTTAAGTTCCAATAGCGGATCTAGAGGGAGGGGCTTTAGGGGCCTGGGTCCCCTCCCCTCGGCCCCTGTTAACCCTTAAAGCTTCAGCAAATATGGCAAAAATAGCCTGTTTCAGAGCTGGCTTGACCGTGCATGGTTTGTGGAGTCACTCACTCCCTTCCAAAATTTTTTCAATCAATTAGGTCTGTACCGTGCATTTTGGGGATAATGTGCCTTCAATGTTATGCACTGAATTTGCCACAACTTCAATGCTGTTCTTTTGCCATACCTGAAAATGGGTCCTCTACAGCAGTCTAAATGGAGTCCAAAAGGGATTTTAAGACCACTCTGAGGGGCCAACACAGATTTAATACTGGCCCCCAAGCCCCGATTCATGGGTCACCCAAATAATAAGGCCAAAAACACTAAAAATCGACAAGATTCAGGGAGATGAAAGGAGCGCCACCATTTTGGCCCCTCCAACCTTGGGCTGTTAAAACATGTTTGGCCGCCATTTTGGGCCCCTTGAACCAATTTTTAGATCCGCCACTGTTAACTAAAAACTTCTTTCAATGCATTTTTAACTGGTTTTCAAAAATAAGAGTTACTTACCGATTTCTAATGCGGAAGAGAACGTGAACTTTTAGAACAGTTTCTCTGAGTGATATAACTGTAGTAGTTGTGTCAATGTGCAATAGACACACAACACAAAATCTCTGTACACAACAGGTAAATATCACACATTTCAATCGATGTGCAGCCTTTGTTCTTTTCGACGCTTATGCTTTCGGGAAAATGCGAAAAAGTTTTATGTAGTGGATAAGCCTACTAATCTATTTGCGTCAGTGCCCGTCAAATTTATGGCTTTGACCTAGTCTTACTGATATCTGATAGTGGCGTAACATTACAAAGATAGGTTCCGGGTAACTTTGGAATTAAACACTTAAGGATTTTCTTTTTAATTCCGAGTGTATAAGGTCCGTCCACAAAAAAATTAAACATTGGGTGTGCGAAAAGGTAAACAATTAATTTAATACATTAAACATGAATTACGGTAAAACAAAATAGTAGTTTCTAGGTCCAGTTCAGGAAATTCATGGAGAAAATTGAAAGCACAGGGTGAGTACAAAGCCATAGATCCTGCTGACACTGAGCTAAAATTTCTCCCAGTATCTATGGCCTGGATTAAATGCAAATTTCTTGCTATGACACGTTTAAATTTATTGTGCTAATTTCTTGTAATGCAAGTCGAATAAATGTTGAAGAACTGATGGCTAAATACAAACACATACAGACATACATACAGACAGACAAAAACATACAGACAGACCCGGTCACCGACAGACAACGCACGCTGTAAAATTATCTCTACTGATTTTAGATAACAGTATTAGAATCTGTGGGGACAATGAGTTTCTCCATCACATTCTTTCGTGAAGACAAGAAAACTCAATTATTTTTTTAATGTCTAACGCGTTGCGCGAGGATAGAGCATTTTAGGTATAAGTTTCTAAGGTTCGCGCGTGATTAGACTGGGTTTATTCCAAAACAGTGCGCGCATAGTTTTATAGTATGTCCTATGACCCTACAGGTTGTAACGAACGTGCGAGCACAGTTTTTTCATTAGAAACTTATACGTCCATTGTTTATTGACTTATGAGATAACTAGGTTCGTCTCCTTAACCCTTTCGCCCAAACAGCGTTTGAGGACATCTGGTGGCTCAAACCATACAGCGTCTGAGAATGTCTCATACCCCTAACCACTTCAAATCCTTAGACTTTGTGATGGATTTACAGACTATTCAAATGACTTGAACTAAATACTCAGTACCAGTTGATACTGTGTGTGTTTTGCCCTTTCTACTGAGGGGGAAGTTATTGAAAATTTGAATAGAAGATGATAGCTGACAGGAATTTCTGCCATCATTTGATTGATAAATGGAGTAGAATCGCCATTTTTAGATAGGTGAAAGGGTTAAACTATTTTACTTTGTCTCTTTTCTCCTACATAAGACAGAGAAACACTAGTTTACTGCGACTACAACAACAAACAGAAACTGTTTTCCGGAACTGACATTGCAAGGTAAGCCGTAAAAGTCGTTTCCAGGAGTGGGGTGTCCACTATCGAATGACTTTGTTATGTTTTGTCACATACGTATAAAGGAGGAGAACTAATCCACTCTGCATGTTATCCAAAAAGGTCAAACAAAAACACAGCCTCACGGCTTGAAATCAACTTGAAATACCAGGGATCAAAATATTATCCAAACATAGTAGTGCCAAGGTAAAATGAAAAAAAAATTAAAACAGGATGAAAAAAAAATCTTATTTTAAGTCACAACACATTTTGTCAAAATGAAAACTATAATTTGTCGTGCTTTGGGCAGCTTTAAAATAATTTTATGACTAGCTTTGCGCGACAATTTTGTATCCAGAATGAGGAAACCTGATTGAACTATAAACAGTCCAATTTTTTTACCAGGTCTAAATGGCATCTGATGGCGGTAAACTGACCGGAAGTGACACGGTGAATCACATGCTGTTGAGTCACGTGTCAAAACACGTGGTCCCGAAGAACCTGAAGCAGATATCTTTAGGACCTCTACGACTGACGAACAATGAGTTTGACCTGATAGAAGAAGATACTTTGACCAAAGCCAAACGTAGAAATCTAGAGGTAATCTTGTTGATCTCAATTTTTTGTTTTCCGCCCGACGATAAGTGACGATAAGTTGCGGAAAAGGCTTTGAACCACTGGGCGGATAACTATTTTGAGTTCCGTGGCTTTCATGCTGAAATATTTTGGTGTCTGCATACATCTTAAAAGAAACATATCAAAACCAATGCTCTCCCATAATGAAAATTTTGTGTGATGGAAAAAGGCAATGTCAAATGAAAGTTTTATGTGATGAAAAAAGGCAATGTCAAATCTCAGTATATCTTTGCTTATCATCGCTTATCGTCAGACAGAAAACAGAAAACTTGAGATCAGCTTCACAACTAATAGACATGTAGCCCGTGTTTGCTTTTTTTCCTTACACGTCCTTTCCCGTTGTGGAAAACGTCTGGGCGGAAAACTATTTTGGGTACTGTGACCTTCACACTGGAATATTTTAGTATCTACATGCATCTTGAATACATACACAGATATACAAATGGCAACACACTAACAACTTCGCTCTTGTATGAGGAAAATTTTGTGTGACAAAAAAGTGAATTGCTTGATCTTGACCAATAAGAACAGAAAAAAGCGCACATGCGACGAAAGCTAACAAAGGCTACACACTAAATAGAGCACTTAAAACCTTTTCTTGAAATGTGCTTGGGTTGGCAGATAATACAATATCTGACAGGTCATGCCAGTAAAGTTTCTCAAATCCTCTTGATCCTAGTGGAGTCAAAGTAATATTATGTCGTTTCGATTTCTCTTGATGCCAAGGTAAACCTACAGGGCAAGGTCATCTGAGAGTCAAAGTCATTTAATGGTAAGATTTAATTTCTATTAATTTCATTTTTACTTAGTACAATTAACTTTGCAATGAAGATGACTAAAGGGCACTGCTACCGCGTGTGTGCTGTTACACAATAGAAGATTTGCGTATTATTCACCGTTATCAGCACACTTTTTCTAGTGTGACTGCACAACATGCAGTAAAAGTAAGATAGCGCTCGGCCACTTAATATTCAACACTTCTTCGTGGTATATCCATTACATATTCTGTTCACTACATCAAGACTGCCACAAACAGTGACAAGTTCTAAAACTAACTCGCCTCAGTTCTTCTAAAAAGTAACGAATAGGACTAATAAACAAGTCTGATTATTAATTGAGAAGGAAAGGCTTCACATCAGCTCCTGAAATTGATTGACAATAGAATTCCATGCTGTGGCTTTGATGCTAACAAAAGCACCTATTGTTCCTAAAATGAAGAGCCATGAACGGACATTTCATCCTATGTTGCAGGTGTTGGAAGCATGGCACAGCAAGCTAGAGGGGGAGGGGCTCACGGTAAAAACCTTCCTGGACAACCTGAGAGACTGGCAGAAAAAGGGATTCATCAGTAGGGACGTGTGGAAAAAACTGGAGGAAATAGTCGACAAACAAGTACTCTTGGAGGCGAGAACAACACGGGTGCCCTCTGCTGGTAGTGGTACGGCATCCACTGCAGCAGCTCCATCTGGTGGTGGTGCTACATGCGCTGCGGAAAAGAAATGTAAGATTGTGTTTCTCAGATTGTCAAACTAAAATCCGGTTTTAGAATCGACTAAATCTGTAACCAAAAATGGGGGTACCAGTGGCCCTATATAATGGACCTTGGTTCCCAAAAATGTTTTCAATAGGTTCTAATTGTTCTTGAAATTTAGTTCATCAATGAAGAAAGTACTTTTTTACCAAGGTACCTTTTTAGTCTATCACATTTTGCATTGATAGACTTCTGTGAATGGAAAGGTGGTTTCGCTATTGAGTCAAAACTGGGCATACAGACCCTCCCGCCCCCCCTCCCAGCAGGTGAGCTGCAGACAGGGCCCCCCCCACCCACAGCAGCTTCCCTGCCCAGTTACCACCAGTGCGCATGTGCACAGGCTGTATTTGACCTGACATCACTCGAATGACATTATGTCATAGATCTATGTCACCATTGTGACATCACCAAGGAGGTGAAGTCACCCTGCCATCCCTTTAAAACAGCATGGCATGTGCTTTCCTTGCCTTTGACTAGCTAGAGTTGCTAGGAGAAGGATCACCAGCACATCCTTGATTCCCTGGGCAGGCGCTCCCTTGGCAGTGTTCAATCATTGCCCTTTTGCCTTAGTTTCATTTGTCTGTGCAGCAGCTGTAGCTGCCAACCACATTGTGTTAGTAGCTAATTCAGTTGTGAGCGGTGACTGTGTTGCCAGCAGTGCTACACCCTAGAGTAAGACACTAAAGTGGGATTTCCCCTTTCACCACAGCCAGCAGAGGGCTGGAGAGAGTAGTTAACCTTGCTTCTCACAATATTAACAGTATGCAGTGGGCGTATGTCACATTTCTGGCATCCCTGGGTGGGCACCCAGAGGTTTGATGGACTATGTTCATGAAAGACGATCTGGTTAGTGGCCTAGTAGAAGGGCACCATAGTCGTGACATGCCTTAAAAGTGCCAGTGTCTGAATAGGGTGCCGGCCAGTCGTGCCTACCTAGCGTTCTGTGCAGAAGTTGACTGGAAGCTCCCAGGTGGCTAGGGAGGAGCTCCCATTAGGGACTGACTTCAGGCTAGAGCAGGCTTTCTGCTCATTAGTTTGTTTGTATAATTTCTTTAACCAAGGCCTTAGCACCAAGCATAATCCAACACCAATTAGTAGCAGCACTAGTTTTGTTAAGTAATGGATGGGACCCCAGTTGATGCACCTACTGAGGTCTATCTGGCTGGTGATGCTGAGGACACTGCCAGCCATCCAATCATAGACAACCCTGAGGAAAGGGTTGTCGACCCAGTGGTTGAAGGTGTGGAGGCTGAGGAGGCAATGGGCGCTTGCCCTGCCCATGAGCCAGAGGCTGGTAGAGCACCGTTACCTCAGCTACCACATCCCCATCATGACCCTAGATGATATGCAATACATGTGACGATCCAGGAGTAGGACTGGAATGGAAATGTAGTTGACCCCTCCCCTCACATCTTCAATGATCAGGTGCTGCTGGTCCTACTCCGGGTCCATGCCATGGGACTGACTGAAGTCATCACCCTGGAGACCACCCCTGCCCAGTGTGTAATGTTTTTCGGGTGGAGGGTATGGAATGAAGGTCTACTCCCAGAAGATGCCGTGCCATTGGCCACCCTCCTGTCTCTTGGACTGAAGGATTGGATAGGCCACACCATGGAGCTGGTAGCAGAACCTGTGCTGGTGAGCCAGGTGAGGCAGTTAGTCACCAATGTCACCGCTAGGGGTGTGGGCCGTGGCCATGTGTCACCCAAAGGACTGAGAGGCATGGCCCAGTTACCTGAAGGTATCCTGAGATGTCCCCACATTCCTCCCATGCCACCTGCACCTGAGGACAAGGAGGTCGATGTACTGGTGGGCACTGGGGTCCCTGCCCTAGCAGCAGGTGCCATCAGAGAGTTCACAGAGAGGTTTCCCTAAGGTTGGGGATGCCTATGATAGATAGGATGGTGCAGGTTATCAAGGAGAGCAAGCTAGACCAGTTGGCCATTCCATGAGCCAACACCCAAGTAGGCACCCTCCTGAGGGTGGCCTGCTGAGGATGGGGCCATGGGTGGCACCATGGAAGTGCCACCAGGGAGAGAAGGAAACCCGGTCAACTATGGGGCAGTGGCCACACTCTTCAGGGAGGCCAAACTATATTCTTTGTCCTGCACCCTCGTCAAGTGCCAGGTGCCGACGATGTTTATGGAAGGACATCTGTGAGTGATGACCACTGAGTAGCAGGATGGCAATGGCTGACTGCCCATGGGGGTCTTCCTGCAATTGTCCATCACTGAGCTGAAAGTAGGATCATGAAAAATATCAGTGGTGCTGGAAAATACCACAGCAGTGAAGCTGGTGTTGAAGGTGGGGGCTCCCATCACCCTGGTGGCAGCTGCTAATGTGGTTCCTGACAAATAAATTCTGCCTGGGCTGGTGGAGGAGCTAGACTGGGAGCTAGGTGCAGCTGGCAGGTCCCCAACATGCCTTTCAGTTGCCAAATGCCAGGACAGGTTGATGGAGAAACTGGACCTGGATGGCCTTGCCACTTGGCCAGAGGACAAGGCCCTGAGGGTGCCGGCCCTTCTGAAGGAATACCACAATGTCTTCTCCCTTGAACCAGGTGAACTGGGATACACTAGTGCCATGGAGCATGAGATAGTCATGGATAATGAGACCCCAATCAAGGAAAGATTCCAGTGTATACTGCCACATATGGTGGAAGAGGTGCGGGAACACCGGAGGGGCATGCAGGAGGCTGGTACACTCAGCAAAAGCCCATGGAGTAATGCCATCATCCTGGTCAGGAAAAAGGATGGGGGCCTGTGATTTTGCATCAATTTCTGATGCCTTAATGACCGCACCCATATGGACTCCTATCCTTTGCCCAGCATCCAAGAGATGTTGGAGTAACTGTGCAGGACTCACAATTTCTCTAGTATGGATTACCTGTCAGGGTTCTGGCAGGTACCAATGAGCCTGGGTTCAAAGAAGTACACTGCCTGCATGGTGGGCAACCTCAGGTTCTTTGAGTGTGAATGCATGCCCTTCAGGCTATACAATGCCCCTGCAACCTTCCAGAGGTTGATGCAAAATTGCCTGGGGGAGCTCAATCTCACCTGTCTAATCTACTTAGATGACATGATAGTCTACTCAGACATGGAGGCAGAGCATGTGGAGTGCCTTTGCGCTGTCTTCGACCACTTCTGGGATCACTGCCTTAAGCTCAAACTGTCCAAATGCCGCTTCTACCAGGAGGAGATCATCTACCTGGCCCACCATGTTTTGAAGACGGGGATAAGGCCCAGCAAGGACAACCTGCAGACCATAGTGGAGTGCCTCTTGCCTGCCACCTATACCAACATACAATCATTCACCAACTTGGCTGGGCACTACAGGAGCTTTATCAAGGGGTTCTCCATGAAAGCAAAGCCACCCACTGACTACCTGAAAGGTGACAGTGCCAGCAAAAAGAAAGAAAGGGTGGAGTTATCTGACAAGGCCTGGGAGGCCTTTGAACTGCTCAAGGAGGCACTGCTCATGGAGCCGGTGTTGTGGCTGGCTCATTTCAGTGAGCCCTTCTTGCTCCACACCAATGTATCCAAAGATGGGGTTGGGGCAGAGCTGTCCCAGAAGGGGGAAGACAGTCACTGGCATCCTGTCACCTATGGTAGCCAGACGTTAAACAAGCACAAGGCCAACTGCCACTCAAGCAAGCTTGAGTTTTTAGCCCTCAAATGGGCTGTCACTGTGCAGTTCAAGGAATACCTTGTGCACACCCCCTTCACTGTGAGGACTGACAACAACCCCCTCACCTATGTGATGACTTCCTCTAACCTGGATGCTACAGGCCACTAGAGGTGGCTGAGCTGGTAGGGTATAATTTCTCCCTGGAGTATGTGAAGGGCATGGAGAACCAAGTGGCCAACTCACTGAGCCACCAGACCAGTCATTTGGGGCCAGAGGAAGTGCAGGCCATCTTGGATGGCATCTAGATAGGTAGCATGGAAAGGGCAGAGACTTTCACCCCCAAGGTGAGCAGCAAAGCTGCCAGTCAGGCATCCACCATGCATGCTCAGTTCAGGCTGGTCCCCAGCATAGACTGGGTGGAAGCCCAGCAGGAAGATGAGATCATCCACAGCTGCATGGCATGGGTGCAGGCAAAGCAAAAGGGGGCCTTGGCCAAAGCACTTGGAGCCCTAGCCATAACAGGAAGGCACCACCGTTGTGCACCTCCAGCAGAACTTGGTGGTGCATAATGACCTGCTGCACATCAAGCTGACTCTGCAAGGCAAGTCCCACACTGTCCTCCTCTTTGTGGTTCCTTCATCACACCACCAGTTGGCACTCAATTGGTGCCATAGGGATGCCAGGCACCAGGGACAGAACAGGATGGTTAGCCTGCTGAAAGAGCATTTCTGGGAGCCAGAGATGGTGGAACATGCCAAGGCATCTGTATGCGGGTGCCACCAGTGCATCAAACATGAGGGAAATGATGGCACAGTGCCCCTGCACCATCATGACCAACTCACCTCTCGATTTATTGCATATTGACTAGACTACTATGGAGTGCATGGCTCCACTCAATGAACAACCAAAGGTTGTTAATGTTCTGGTCTTAACTGACCACTTTACATGGTTCATGGCTGCCTATGTCACTAAAGATCAGAAGGCCAAGACAGTAGCTAAGGTTCTCTATGAGAACTTCATGTCAGTCTTAGGGGTCCCCTCATGCCTGCTCAGTGATAGGGGAGCCAATTTTCTTAGCGATGTCATTAAGGAACTGTGTAAGCTGCTGTGAGTCCAGTGCTGCTGTACCACACCCTACCATGTACAGACCAATGGCCAGATTGAGTGCCTTCATCAAACGTTGATGATGGGCAAGCTAGACAAAGAGAAGAAGGCAGATTGGACAGATCACCTGGCTGAGATAGTACAGGTATACAATTGTATGTGCTCTGCTATCACTGGGTACAGCCCTTTCTACTTAATGTTTGGCTGGTGGCCCCAACTCCCTCTTGCCTTTTACTTCCCCTAGATCTGGGGAGAAAAATGCTCAAGATGTTACCGGGAGTAACATACGTAATACACTCAATTTAACTTAGTTTATTTATTTTGTTATTTCATATATTTGAGCAAAGCATCGCTCATTAATTTATCAATTTGATAACAACTGTTTTGCAGATTTAAATAATTACGGAAAGGA
>JBCAUI010003239.1:0-22621 GCA_038406195.1 Haplosyllis anthogorgicola
GAGGGCGGGAGTGGGAAGGGGGGGGGGGGCAATGGCAATGGCGACCCAGAACACAAACCTAGATTTCGTCCAATACATAGACTCTCATTGCCATTAGGCATGGGGTTATATGATCTGAGTATGTTTACAACACATCATGGATTTGCACTAGTCAACAAACTGTTCACCCACAGAAAGGGATTTCAGCAAAGTCCTTAAAGCATAACAAGATCGGAAAGCTTCTAAGCGTGTATAATGATGTAGTATTTCAGGTAGCTGTAATTTATCAGTGACAAATAGGAACCTGTCTGCTGTTTAAGCACCTTATGAACTATACTGTGTTGTAAGCGTAAGCCTCACGAATTAGGCAATCTGTCACGAGATAGAAGCTTCTGCTGTTGATCTTTTTTATCTTCTTAAAGACGAGAAACAACGTTGGGTTTTGTGAAAATCATGAAGCATAATCCAAGATAACAAACAAGATCCTGACAAAATTCTCTGATGAGATTCAAATAACGCACCTTATGTAGCCTTCGTCAAGCCCTCTGCCACAGATTAGTAATGAATTTATTTCAAAATGTTTAAATCATACTTGACGGCCACAATCATCATCCTACAACTGGCACAGTTCAAGGGTGCTTCGCGTACTGTATTCTGCTAAATTTCAAGATAACCCCTCTGCTTTTGGAATCAAATTATACATGCCAGCATTACAAGATGCCATATCATCAATAGGGCAAGCCACTCTTTGGAATAGTCTGCTTAAACTCACGGTTGAACAATAATATTATAAATGAAGACACATCACTGACGCGGTCCCCGGAGGCGCATAACAAAGCCGGCGTGTAACCATGACCATTACAACGGTATCCACTTATTCTCATAGCTTCTCTCAAAAACTTATCACAACAGTAGAATTATCAAAAGAGAAGATTGCTCGAGTACATCAGGCAGACGTATTTTTTGAACTATATCATACCTAGAGTACGCTGGGTATAGGAAATAACATTAAAGAGTGCAAAGAAGTGCAAACATTTTGTTTAACAATTTGTCCGGTGTCCTTTGGGATATAAAGTGGAAAGGCTTTTATTTCCGTAGACTATGCCTCAATTTAATTCCTTTAGATAGCCATTGGTTTTAATTACAAAAGAAAAGAGTTCTTCTTTGATGCTATTTTGTTAGCCATAAATTTTTATCTATTTTGACAGATACTTTGCCATTAAAGTCTTTAAAGTAAACTTAGAAAATTTATTGAGCTTAAATGTGCGAGAGGAATAAACCAGTAATGAGAAAAGATGAGATGGAGATACATAGATACATAGATACATATCCCATTATTATCTCAGGTCCCAGTCGTAAAAGGTATGCGAGAGGTGTGGTTGGCTAATACCGTACAGGAAGAAAAAGGGGCAACAAGACGTGACACAAAGGCAGCAGGCGATAAAGCAATTGGCAGAGTCATTCCATGTCGAAATAGTGGGCCCACAAAATGGACCTGACTCCACGGAAAGCAAATAAAGAAGAAAAGACAAACAAAAAACCTCGCACTTGTTGCAATGATTTCTACTTATACCAAACGCAGGAGTTTTGTCGGCAGTAATGAGACAAGTACAAGTGACCTTTACGTAATGTATCCCCAACAAGGACGTATAAAACATTTACCTGTGTTTAATGCGGTGGCTGCGCTGATCAGTGTACACCGAAGATAGCTTCCTGAGGGGAATTAAACTGACAGACGTAATTACATTTTAATCTTCAAACAGGAGATCACATACCAACATAAAATAAATACAGTTACAGGCCCTTGTTATACCTTTTACCCCAACTTAATTATTAGTGAATAATGGATGGTTTCCATGAGATAATACAAATAATGACAAATAATGTCAGACTGTAAAAGTAATTTGCACATCGATAATAACAGTTAGATGAGCTTTAACCTTTTTTCTTGTTTGACCTGGGTGTTACGTTTTTGAACGGACAAATTTTATTTTCTCGCTATTTCAATTCCAGAAACCAAATATACATGTCACAAATGAGCATTTTAAATTCAATACTCTCAAGAAAGAACTCCACGCCTACCATAACCTTTGCCAGTTACCAGATATTACCAGTCATAGAATAGATTGGTCATCCATCTGGCTTCTCCACCACCAACACCTCCACCCACCACGTCAGCTAAAGACAACTGACCACTAAATCCCACGCTGTGCCACATGTGTTACTCGTTTCGTACGTTTTCCTCCACATTTTTACCTTTCTCCATGCTTTACTTACAAAGAAGTGCTACCATGCACTTTACAATGTAAAGCCTGATTCTACTTTCCCAAATGGCCAATAATGTTGAATGAAAGTGTTGAATCATGACATAAGACAAATACATGTCTTCATGCAAACTTTCATTAATATATGATTCATGAAATGAAAAGAGAAATAAAGAACAAACTCACTCAGGATCTACTGTGTAATTCATCAAAATTTAGACACATAATTTCCCATCAGGGAATTTACTTCTGATTTTCCTCATTGTAAACACTTCTTGTATGATGTATTCACTTGATATCTGATTGATTACGACACTGTAATAATGGGAGAAAAATACTACTCAGAGACATAAAATAATGAATAGAATATGTACAATTACAGTAATTAAACACACTGTCAAATTAACTTGGTTCTCTGATTAATTAAATGTAAAAGCACAGGAGACGGACTATCACAGTAATTACCATGTAAATTCATCATCAGAGTCTTAATCATGTGTGGCCACAATAGGTTTAATAACTCTTTACAAATTCATCTTATACTCAATTGTAAAGATGTCATTGAAACAACCCCCTTATGTTCTGTGATATAAGAAATATATATGCCATTTATCTTTCGAACTTTTCTGTGCTTTAATATTTTTAAAACAACCTGAATCATCTTGAACAAAGGCACACACCCAGCCGCACAACCTTTAGATACTGAACGACTCACAGCCAAAAGAGCAAATCTATCTGAGAGAGGTCTTCCTCACACATTCAAACTTCCATGGATTTTTGCGGTTTTTTCTGAACTAATGAATCCCTTTGAGGTAACTATTCTATTGACATGTAATATCAAAAGCTATAAAAAGCGTTAATCCCTAAACGCTTTGTCTGTAGCTGTTGGAAATTGTCCCTGTGCACCGTAGACTGCACAACTTTAGTTGATGATTCTTCTAATTGCATTCCACGGATAACTGATGATGAATATGTAGTGCAAATAATTTGTCTTCGGAATTAACTGGCCTTATAATCACAGAAACAAATGCAAACGTAATAACGAAAGACGTATGGCAAAGTTAATTACATTATATGTAAATATGTTACCACTGCTTGAAATACGGGACTGCAAACATTTCAGCTTCTTCAGGGTAGTGAAACGGACCCAATCGGAAGTTTTAATACCAAAGGTATTTATTAATTTCTCTTAAAGTATTGCATTAATATATCAGGTACATTGTTGTTACGGTAATAAATTTCTTTTATTTAAATATGATTTAGTTGTCTGTTTTGTATCTGCATCACATCACATCACTGGAGATATTGATGTAATCACTATTTCCAAAGATGTGGTACTGATTTTGAATGAACGACTAAACCGTTTCACTACCCTGTTCTTTCCAAGCTGACAAAATATATTTCCATTCAACGATGTTACTAGAGCTGGTGAATGTCTTTCTAAACACAATTAAAATCATTGCAATACAAAATGTACATTATCAACCAATTTTGTAATATTCTGTCGTGTCTTTAATTTAAGATAATAGTGTAATAATGTAAACCAAAATTATGCTACCAACTTATGCTACATTATCTTAACTCGGGCTGGGACATCGGGTCATTGTTGTCATCGATGATCGGTGGTTTAAAAATCGATCGATGATCGATGCATCGGCTGCCATATTTAATTTAATAGATTTTAACTAAAATTTGGCTTGAAGCACCACTTTTTTGCATCGTTTCAAATAAGTGGACCACTTAACACTGTCGTTCCACAGTGGAAGCAATTTTAAATATAAAATGACATTAATTGTATACCTTAAGAAACACAAGAGATGTTTGAATCATAATATATATTGAGAAAAACGTTCACTTTTAAAGCCCTTGTGCCCAAATAAGGATGATGATCCAATGTCAAAATCAAAATGGATTAAGCCCTGCCGATCGACTCATCGGATATCCGATGAATCGTCCCGGCCCTAATCTTAACATCAAATTGGTTACACTGGTTTAATACCAGTGAAAATATGAATCGGCAATTCACTCTTTATGTCAGCATTATGATGTTTGTAGATTGTATAAATACAATGCTACTGTTTCAAACTATTTCAATACAACCACAGTAAAGTAATGTGAAATGCAATAATTTTAGTTATTTGAATTTTCAATTAAAAATAACGGAAATATTTCAGTTTTGAACAAATACAGTGAAAATATGTAGTCTGTGTTCTGTTGCCGAAACTTGATTACTCAGCTAAATGAAAATTCTTTTTAAAACTTTAATGAATCGAATGTTTGTTCGAGAAATGAACCATGTGGTGTGAAGTATAATAGGAAACTTCAAGCAAAATTTATTTTTGCAAAAAATGAGTGCTGAAGCTGTCATCATCTACCAGTAAAGAATAAGATTTTAATGTAGACTGTAGCAAAAAGTGACAAAAGCTTAATGTTAATATGATGAAGGACTACCTGTTGGAAGTGAAAATCTTTTATGCAACGTAACAGCTCGACTCAACACGCCGATCAACAAATAGAGAAAGTAAGATATAATTGTAAGTTTTTCTGGTAATGACATACGCTGTGTAAAACTTTTTAACTAACAAACTAAACTAGAATAATATTCCACGGAGTGAAAATCTATGGTCCAAATTATTAAAGAATATTCAATAGAATTTAAACAGTACAATATTTCAGCAATGAAATATTACACTTTACATTAGTGTTCACCAGACCCTTCCAATGGATTTATTCCCATTTGTTTAAACAAAAGCTTTTTGCAGTCTACCCCAGAAGTACAATTTTCATTGATAACACTGAAACCACATCACGGATCAAATATATATCTGTGTCAAAACTTGAACGTCTCAAACCTATTTCAAGTGTCACTGAAGTTTTATTATTATTAAGATTTCCTATGGTCTAAATTTTTTAGACCATAATCTAATTTTCATGATTTTCACCTACCACGCCTTCAGTATCCTTTGGAAACCATGCATGTTTCACCCATTCCAGCCTTTCGTAAAGTTAAAATAAAATGGTGTACTTTATTGTACATGGCTGGTAAAAGATATCACCGTAACAAGTGCAACAGGTTTCTTCAATTAGAGATTTGTTTTCTACAAGACTGACATTTAAATTACGGAAAGCAACACAATATTACAATGAAGTAGCCAAGAATAGAACGGTGGGTGGAAACACTGTCTATCCACACTAAATGTCTTTCAACACCATACTCAAATTCCACCTAAACAAACTTTTATCTTAATGAATTTTACGACAACAGCTGCTTGAGTAAAAAACTAATATTAACACAATCAGTGTTCACTTTAGTAAAGATAAAAAGGAAATTGTGCAGATGGGACAGATATTTAATTTCTGTCCAGCATTTTGCAGTCTTGATACAAACTGGTCAATTCGAACAACATGGGGTACAATATCATTATTCGCAACCTGCAGTGATCATGATTTGTTGATCCCAGTTACGTCGAACCAAGACGGTTAGAATCAATGCAGGATTACATTGGTTTTGTGGTCAAAAAGTTACGTCTGGACAAAAACAATAGTAGCATGAAATATAGTTGATCATAAATGTTGTCTGAATCTATCAGATAGCTAAATCAAATCTGACACATATCACGATGATAATTGTATTATATTATTATAAAATAAGTTACACAAACGGATTTAAGGTTTATTATTTCAACCCTATCGCCATAAATGCACAAAGATAAGAGTCTTAAAGGTTTGTAAAGTTTCGGCAAGACATTATCTTGCCCACTTTTTAAATTTATTTCTGTTCAATAGAATTTCCTGAATAAAGGGTTTGAAGCTATTTCAGTTTAATAATTTTGTTTATTAAATTGGTCGATAAACGACGTAATAAGACAACAAAAGTTTATTTACATGCAAACAAGTCGGTATCTTTCCGAAACGTGACAACGCAAATGTTTGTTCATATATCTTCATTTTGGAGCAGTAGTGTTTTTGTTCAAGTTGACAGAAACTGCGTGACTCTCAAAATGCAATACAAATCATCAACAGAACATCAGTCAAGTTCTTACAGACGTCTTTCATTGTTTCATCAAGTGTCCTTGATGTCAGCTGTTGCCGACTTGTTGCCAGCTTCCTATCTTTTAATTTCTTGCCATTAAGACAATTTCTCGCATTCACACCATAAAAAACGTTCAAGTGTGGGCTTTTCGTCTGTAAAAAGAATAAAAATTGAAATCAAAATCAATGGAACAGTACACGGAATTCGTGTCAGAAGTTTAACAATAGCTCGTCAATAGCAGAGCGTCAAATTCTTTCGTTCTCTTCTTTGTTCTCTTCGTTTCCAAAATGATACGATTTCTGTGTACTGAAGCTCTGTTTTAACAAATCTGCAGAGATTCTCCTCCATACCCCTGCGTAAGCGAGTAACAAAAGATGTGTGATTTGTGATGTCTGATTTTTGCGCAGTTTTTGAAGCGTCTCTGGTCTTTAAAATACACGAAGTGGCCTGTACTTAAAGCTTCACGTTTCTCGCTCTCAGCTCTCCGTCTTCTACAGAAATATGTGTATATATTTTATGAGATACATTTAATTAACTCTCATTCATATGATGCATTTGTCACAAAAAAATCAAAATGTCAACAAGGATGATTAATCAGATGACCATCCAACTATTACAATCCAACTATCTCACGATTTCTTTTTGTTAGTAATACATGTATATAGATATGTATATTAAACCCGAGAAACGCGACATCAAATTTAATATGACTTGTTACTTCAGTAGCGCCTAGGTTTGAAAGAGTTGTCTGATGTAAAGGTCACAGATCTTTAAGATATTAAAATAACTTTTATTGAACAACAGTTCAGATGCTTCATCTGGCAAAATATCTAAGGACTGGAACGCCGGGGCAAATGTTCAGATTTCATATTTATCTACAATAATAGAAACACTGTCCAATAATCTATAACCCCGCCTATGTTTCAAGAAATCCATCCATGCTTTGGCCTCACAAATCACAATTATTGTGTGACAACAATAGCAATCTCTTCAGTGAGATTAGTTCACGGTCATTTCGTGGGGTCACTATTACCCCTATTCTGGACTTGCAGTGAACCTTATAGAGTCACTTCTGGGCAAAGTAGAGTTCGAAACAAAGACGTCTCGCTACCTTATCAAGAACGAACCCACTGTGCCACGCAGACGGACGTATTGACCCTTTACATCTTCATAAGTCTTGATAAGATTCTCTTGTCACTGAACAAAATAAAGCTGTATGTATGAAGGGAGAAGTTTAATTTCTTTAGGAGTCAACAAACCCAGTAGCCTACATTCAGAATGTTGGTTTTGCTGAAAGGCTGATGTTTAGCTAATTGACTAAATCAACAAATCCAGATGTCTGTCTGTGGAGAGTAATAATTCCTGCTTTTGTGAGAGCTGTCTGACTAAGCATATTTGGCTTATGGAAATGAAAGGAAGCCTTTATACTTTACCCAAAAGACTTACTGTTCAACATTACCAGATGGAGGATATCCTTCAAATAAAAGTTCTGCAATTATTCTTAAAATACGATAGCTTTCGCGTTTTGGAGATTGACTTTATGGCTATTTTCTTGGAGTCAGCTAAACATGTGACATTCGTTTAGAAATAATAGAATTGCACGCTGTTCATTTGAGAGGAACACCTTTACGGTGTGAATTTCATTTGTTTTATACTGAATTACATTTTCTTCTTTAACGCTTGACATGTTATGATGATACGGGTAAAAGATGTGTGTAATTTCATTTACACATGTATAACAGAGACTCATTAAAAATAAAGCCACATCATTCTTGCACTGTTACTGTAACTGTTGATCTACGGGAAATGACCCACTTCACGCAAGCACATCCATTGTGTTGACGGATGGAAAATGACTCTTTTGGAACTCTACTATGTTTTGAAGAAAATGCAAATGAAAAGAAAGGGTGTAGATAAACGACTTTCCCTCTCTAACAAACAAGGATCCCATTTCTGTTAGTTGTAAGTAAGAGCTTTTGATATGTAGGCGATAAGAAAACAATCACAACTGACATTTAACGTATTTATTAGAACAACAAATCCAGACGGCTCAACTTCTCACTCTCTCTCTCTCTCTTACTTTCTGTTCTTATCTTTGCAAAGATTATGTTTTATAGATTACATATTTGTTCTGCATTCACACACCTTCTGAGGTTTTCCTGATAATTGGTTTTATATTATTGCAACTTCTAGGGAATGTAAATTATTAGAGGTTAAATCAGAGAGTATCAAGAATTTTCTTGATACTCTCTGGTTAAGTGGTAATAAAAAACCACAAACTCAATTCTGACCACGTCCAATTTGTCTGAGAGAAGGGACATAGAATGGGAGGGCAGTCCTGATTGAACTTGACTGATTGTACATCATTCTAGTCATTGATTATCCTAACTTACGACCCCTTATCTCAGATTCCAAAATTTTAGGTCTCAATTAGCACATGTTCATACATGGAATATATGCACACATGGACACACTAGATGCATACATACAACTGTTTTCATGGATATAAAAAGAAATATTTTACTTTCGTCGTCGGCGTTGCTAGAGCATGACACTTTGTTCCTACCAGTCCTTTGATCATTCTGCAGGGAAGGAGGTATTTTGAATCCAAAAATATTGGTTGTTTTTGCACAAAAATTCGTAGAATATTATCCACAATTTTGCAATGGTAACAAAGATATCGTAGAAAGTATGAATGCAAATTTGACACATAACATTTAAGGATTAGAAGACGTAGCCCAACTTAAACGTTTTCACCCAAGAAATCCCTTTGTCGCATTACAGTTATTGAAAGAGGAAAGGAAGAACGCAGCGATCCCAGATGGCACGGTACAAATTGGATAAATATCTCAAAGGGTGAATCAATTTTAGGTTGATTATGGATAGTGAAACAGGGAGAATAAAGGTTTCGTTTGAGCAGAGCAAGTCTCAGTGTAAAGGGACATATCTGTCATTGTATTAGGCACCTTATACATTCTAAGTACATGTAGATTCCTCAAACCACAGTCGTTTTCAATAATTGTTCCCTCTGAGCTAAGGCTGGCGAGCAAACTAAATAAGCAAGCGCAATTAGATGTGAGAGTAATTCACTTTAAACGAACGATCGTATTATTGCCTTGCCAGATTTCAATGTTCAGAAACAAACACCTAAGAATTCCATGATGCTTTTTTTATTTGTAGATATGCAATGTACTTAAATTCGTTCCATTAAAACTTTTAGTTTCTATGAATTGCACAATTCACCATAATGCAGTACCTTCTGTTTCTGTATTTTTCATCATTCAAAGATAAATCATTCAAGTAAATGGAAATGTTATGATGGTAATAAAGAGGAAAGGTTTACTTGTGTAAATATTTCATAACCAATCTAATAGGAATCAAATGTTTCTTACATTTCTATTATTTTATACAAGATTGAAGGTTATTTTTCTTCTGTCTGCCGTTTAGTTTTATCAATCTCACATAGATCTATGAATAAATGGTGTATAGTTTTGAAAATTTCCACCATTTAGCTAAATGTTATCTGAACATCTGAAAGTGTAAGAAAAAATGGTACGAGAATTTTACTCAGAAAGATCAACAGGAAATCCACATCCTAAAGATGGTAAAATGCAAAGATAAAAATAACAATAAGGATAGAACATTATAAGGATAAAAAATAAGGATAAAAATAAAAATAAGGATAAACTGGTTGTTCCTAGTATTTAAATTAAAATGTGGCATATTAATATGATGTACAGATTAGAACTTTGAACGGGACCAACATCCCCTTTATTCTATTTATACATGTCACACAATGACAAACTGTATTCGTTTCCTATTGTGTGTAGGTACTCACATGAATGACATCTAATGTGTTAAATGACATTCCAGCTTCATAAACATGTAACATATAGATTAACAATTTATTCAAGAACAGGTTGAAGTAATTGAAATCCTATAAAACATTTTGATATCGTGAAAGCAGCCTACCGCTAATGATTTCGAGATTGCCTTTTCCCCATTGAAGTAAAGCTTGATCTTAAGTGGTGTTCATATTTGGATCTACTTCTTATTCAATTATATGCAAATTAAGTCAACAGTTACTAATTACTAAAGAAAATTTATATCAAGATGTCAAAAATGGTAGAGTCATATTTAATTCTTAACAAAATCACATCCAGTGCATTATTTCTTAAGATGAAGTCTAATCCTCAGATCGCTGATGCGACTTTTTTTTTCTTTTGTCCTGGAGCAAAAGAGATTTGAAAAGTCTCTATCGCAGTAAAACTGAACAATTGCACACATTTCAAAAACCAACTGTTCTCTGGGATGTAATTTATCTGGACAATCTACTTATCTATTGGTCATGGAAGTAGGTCGACATTGTACGGAACGTTGTTAATCACCCTAACAAATATTTGATACAAAAAAAATTAATCAATGCCTCCAAGTCTCTCTGGACATGTGTTACATCTAAATTGTGTAACAATAAATGATACAGCTTTAAGGAGCAATCATCTCATCTGTACATTGTTGCATCCAAAGGATCTACAATGTCATTCCTGGTGAGGTCACCGACTGTTCGGCTATTTCTCCCACGTCTCTGCACAATTAAATACATCTCACGGCGCGCTGCCCAAAGCTAAATAGACTCCTCTAAATTTAATCATATGCCAAAGCATGACTAATGATAGTTAATGTTGGAGCTGAAAACAGTTATAAATAGACTACTACAAAGTCCATTGGATCAAACATGAAAAGTACTTTTGCTATTAGATTTGCCAATGTGTCTTACCGAGGAATAGCCATAGTGTATCTTTTTATTTTATTTCATTGGTTTTAACTTGTTTCATATACTGTGTAAATTTATTCGTTGCACATTTGCCTGAATTTCAGGCTATGGTTCTCTGAATCCATCCCCTTGCTATCCAGAATGACCGAACCATATTCTCAGCCTATCACTTGGTTTACAACATTTCAACTTCCTAGAGCATTATTTCTTACGTAAAGATTTCCGTCTAACACACCCACAAACACACCATCACAAAACTACACATCAAATATGTAATTTGACCTTTAATGACCTTTACTTTGGTCTCATTTATTGCTCCGATGATCCATGACAGACGAAAGTGGCACATAATGGCCACATTTACACCAGCTCAGTGACCTTTCTGGGCAAACTTTACTTAGATCTACCATACATGTTTCCATCATACCAAGTTTTCCAGGTCAATTTATTCAAATCAGGCATTCTTACTTTATGACAAATTATATGAGATAAACCGATATTTCGATTAAAAATAACATTTTGACACATAATCTGACATCTTAAAGCAATCTACAATGTGCTTAATCGCATACATAATCTACTAATCTACTGGCACTCAAACTTTCCGCATAATAAATATTCGTATCGAAAGTCATACATGAAAGCAATAGTGGGTAAATTGAAAATGTCAATATGCTCATCAAGCTTCTTATCCTGCATTAGGATACGCGGTGAATAATGACAATGGTAAGTAGACTATACACATACATACATTACAATTATAATAACATATGCTGTACTTTAAGATAAAACAGAACAATGCATAACATAGATCTAGTATTTAAGCCTAAGGTATAATGTTTTTGTTCGGTACAGACTGTGCCAATGCAGTTACTAGATATGTTGGGGCCACGAAATCATTGTTTTCAAAAGATGTGTGCCACCTGTTTAACATAAGACATATCAGATCATGGGAAGTGTGACCGCTGTGCTAATTAGTGATCGTTACATCTCCACAATTGTTACAGCATTGTTAAACCCAGATGTTCAGTCTCTGTCAGGTTATCAGTGATGAAGGATGTATTTCTGCCTACAGCCATTGAAATAATTCCATCTGGGAAATAAGCATTACAAAAGTTAACAATGGGACACTTCTCATGGCAAGTCACTCCCCAGGTCGAGTTTAAACCATGTAAATTAGCACTTAAATTACATGTATACGGTATCAGCTAAGTTTCATTTTGGGAGCATATCTTTACATTAGCAAATTGACTGTAGCTGTTCTAAAATGTACGGCATTCATAATATTGAGAGAAGCATAATCCATCCTATTTTATGACACATGAAACTTTACGCAACACCCTACAGGCTACAATATCATTTTTTCTAGATTATGGGTACAAACAGCATCAAGTGCTTTGCTATAGTAATTGTAAGTGATACCAGGTAATCAAGTCCTTTGTTGTGAAGTAGGAACGAAGATGAGTAACTTGATAATTGCCGTGTTAGTAGGTAATTGGACGCCGCAATGTTGCACACTTACGCCAAGACAGCTTCTTTGAAAACAGGTTACTAGTTTTTTTTGTGTGTGTGTACTTGTTCATTTTCTTCTCATGTAACCTATGATATCTTTCTCAGCTCTGACAGTGTTCAGTAAATTAGTGCAATGTATCACGTATCAATGAAGGTTACTGTCTTAACAAGATGCAATAAACCTACTAGATAACCATCCCAAGAAAATAATTTGACCACACAGTTCTGGACCTTTCTTGTATCCATCGCTAAAGCAAGCATGGAAGACATGCATGGAACCCCTAATTGGGAGCAAAAAGGAATATCAATAGCAATATGGAGAAAAGGATGAATGCATTAAAATCCATTTTGATAATGGAATACGCATGTTCTTGATGTGCCCCCGTGTACTACTAAAAGACATTACTTGCTCCTGTCGTAGCTAATAAGGATATATCTATTGTCCTCACCTGTTCGTATGTTGTCTTGTCCAGGGACACGCTGGAAATTCGCCTTTCCTTGCGATGCCATTCCGTTCTCCAGTGTCTAGTGTACAGTTTGTCTTCCTGCAAGTATGACACCTTGAAATCAACAGCTGCTTTTCAACTACTGGAAAAATAGCCTGTTGCTCTATTGAAATGTTGTCTTTATTCCTTAGTCGATGGGAGGATGCTGTATGTACAGCAGAATCTCTGTACCGTAATTCCGGAAAAACGTAAAACGTGTAAAGATCCGCTTATTCAAGAATACACATGGAACAATTGGCACAATGACAAGTAAGCCTATTGATTAGCTCTTATGACCTAACACATTATGTCCAATTGGTCTGTATGTATATATTACACAGCATGCTGGTCCAGCTTTTCTTCTATTCCGTTTTGAAGTAGCTCTTGCAACTACCTGCGATCCAGCTTCTCAAAGACAGCTTTTATTTCCACTCCCTTCGCGAAGTCCTTTATTGATCAATAATAAAACAACCATCATAGTTTGCGACGTGTGCAGGACACACAAGATACGTTGTATTTGGATTAATATTGAATTAACAGTTGTTACGTTATTGGACAATCAAATCAAATTTATTGATGATAAAAGCTTGGGGTTTCAAACTAAGTGCCAAGAACAGCCATAACATATTGACTTTGCAAAAAAATAAATTTGTTGAAGCAAAATAAAAGTGCAGAATCATTGCAAGAGACAAAAAGTGTTTTCGGACATTGATATTTTAACAGACATACAGTCAAGATATTGCACAAATCGAAACCATTTACTGTGGATGTGAAAACTAAAGTAAGAAAGCCAAAAACATGTTTTCTCTCATGCGTTTTTGCGATCTAGGGAATTCCTCTCTGACGTCATTTTTTCTACTATCACCTGGTTGGCCAAAGCCAGCCAGTTCTACAGCTGCTTAGCAGTCTAATATACTGAGTGCTCCCTCCTGAAATTTGTGTGTGTGTGTACATATATACTATTGCAAGAAAGTCTATTGTGTGTGTACATATACTATTGCAAGAAAGTCTATTGTGCTTTCTCTAAGTTTCTGAATTGGACCTACTCAGATCGGACTTTGGCGATGCTAGATAAATGTCGACCGCATACCTTTCAAGTCGTGTGAATCCAGAGGAGCCCCAAGTCACGGACAGTCTCATGGCAGAGACACGGCAAGAAATGGAGCTCAAGGAACGGTGCAGAAATTCTACCGTCAGTAACACCCAGGTATTTGGAGGTAAGTGTTTAATGTTAATAACATGATTGGTGTTCATGTATACTTGTAATATTGATATCATACCGCACCATGTGCACCTACTTTTTACTGCAATAATAATCTATAGTTGGTTCATTGACATGATTACCGACAATATAAATCATTGATTTCAAAGTCAATCAAATGTAATGGAAACAATGAAGACACGGACATAAAACAAACCGGCCAATGCATTTTATTGAGCATGCACAATATCAATTGACCGCAGCTTTCAGTAAGTGTTTCAGGCCCTACTGAGAATAAAAATTATGCTAAAAAATTTGGGTCATGCAATATCAGAATTGTAAATCGTTACATAATATAAAAAGATCCCTATGATATCGATACAGCTTTTCCATGTTAAATTTCGAAGCGGTTATTTGCCATTTGAAAGGAGATGAATTGTTCTTTTTTGCAAATGGACTGAGAAATTGACATTTTGCTTCATGGGCCAATAGACTCTAAATCCAAAGCTTCTGGGAATAAACCAACGATATCGTCGGGAAATGAAAAGTACACAGTGTCTGTGTAAAATGAATACCTTTAAAGCAGCTCATGTATGGATTTCTTAACTATGTTAGAAATAACCTTTTAATTACGAATAATGAATTATCTATGGACGATAGGTATATTCTTAGCCCTTCTACATCATGCCTCTGAATGTGATAACATCATTTTGAACCGCAATGATATCGCTTCAATATACATATCGAGATCTTTTGCTAGCTGGCAAATTTTTTTCACGTGTATTTTACAGGTACGTCGTAATCGCATAAAATATAAATCGACATCTGGTACTGTTTTTTAAACAGTGAAAACATTCCGTTTACATAATCTTTACATTTGTACTGGCATTATTATACGTAATAAAGCCAAAATTGTTATCCACCGTAGTTATCAAAACATAATATGTAAACAGAAAACAGAAAACAGAATAGCATGGAAATCCACTCAACAAAGGTTTTGTATCAGTAAATCATTGCTGACATGCTGCTGTCCAGGTAAACAAAGGGCAAGAATAAATTATAATTCGATTGATTCCACAGTGCGATAAAGTTAATCAGACATGGGCTATCCTGCTTAAAACAGTAATTTATCTGTAACCATGATCATCACAACTCTTTCTAAAAAATCTAAATATAACATGCACATACAAAACACGCACATGGCTGATACTTTTCAAAAAAATACAATGAAATTAGGTCTACCATATGATGATTATAGATTGAAACAAATCCATAAAACTTGCACAGGTAACAGCAATGCTTGTTCACGTTGTACTGGTCTCGGTGACGATACGGCTCATTTAAGATCATCACAACCCAGCCATGGCCTGGGAATGTGCTGCTTAACTGAGCCTAGGCTCAGTTAAGATCAGAGTGTAACCCAGCCTAGGCTCAGTTAAGACCCCTGGTCTCAGTAAAGATCCTTAACTTGGAGTTTAAACTGTAAGTTTCAGAACTGTAAATAAAACTTCAACACTTAATTTGTATCGATATATAAGTGGGATTTCAATATAAGTGGGGAAAAGTGAGAAAAATATCAATAAATGACTTTTCCCCAAATTTTACTTTTTGATGGAATATGATTGAGGGTCATACCTGGTATCTTTGCCCA
This sequence comes from Haplosyllis anthogorgicola, assembly GCA_038406195.1. Classification (NCBI taxonomy): domain Eukaryota; kingdom Metazoa; phylum Annelida; class Polychaeta; order Phyllodocida; family Syllidae; genus Haplosyllis; species Haplosyllis anthogorgicola. Next base: position 15,900 of record JBCAUI010003239.1, read on the forward strand.
TATTTATGTCTCATCTTAGACAAACATCAATAGTTTGAAATCAAATTTAAGATACCTAAGTTGTGTTAAATGAATAGGAATGTAGATATATTTGAAAAGAAAATTTAAATAGTTCAATATAGGCTTCTTGCAATTGGCTTGTTTAAAATGGCTTCTTGCCCAAAAAAGTTATTGAATTATTTAAATTTAAGAAGCATCTTTTTTATGCATTTAATCCCATGGGGGAGAGAGCACAATAAATAGCAGTGGGATCAAAGCTATATAATAACAAATGTTGTTTTTCCAAATATTGACTGGGTCTATAGTCCATTGTATGAAACTGTAACTGCCACTGCTCAATTCATATACGATTTATTGCCTCTTCTAATTAAAGCTGATGGAATGGATAACAGAACATGAACGAGTCCCATGTTTAGATCCGATGTGCTGTCAAGATACAGTGTCAATGTTCTGGCCATACATGTACAGGGAGGAAGTAGCATGACTTCCGCATGGAAAAAACGAACTCAAAAATGTCAAAATTGTACGTTTTTCAAACGTGTCCAAATATTCCCATCATCTAAAATTGAATAACAGTTACATGGCCGTAATCAAATGGTCACCTTCCATCTTTGTACACTTACAAACAAAGTACTACTGCACATCTTTATTGAAACCCGCGTGAAATGCATGGCGGGCGTTACGTTTTTTTGGATAGAATAAGCCTTTCCTGGTCTCTGCTTAAGTAATACATCGGATACATCTTAACAAGAGTGTTTATCTCTTAAAGGCCAACCGCCTGCTTTACAAAAAATAACTAAAGCGATTGGTATTAAACACACAGTAATTGTATTCGTGTGTAAACTGCTGAGCTCAAACGTCTGGAAGTCAAACAGCCAAACTTGCATGGTTTGGAGTACTGCCAGAGAAAAAAGATAATTAAGGTGGTAATCAGTATCACGCTTTTCTGGCCATAAGGTATGATTAAACATAATATATGAGCTACTTAATGATGCCAAAAATGACAGTGTCTGGACACATTGGGCCTCTATTCTATTAAGTATAACATATACGTCTAACGATCCTTTTTGACAGCTGATTATTCTTTTGTGAAATACTGGAGACCAGCTCTGACGTAAGGAATGACAGAGTGTCGCTTTTCATTTTTCGGACGTGATCGGCCATGTGTATTTTGCAAAATATAATCTTGTACAATATACGGATGACAAATGAAGAGAATGTTCTATTAAAGTGGTAGACTATTCAAATTACATTCATCAAGGGAATGTTAAGACTTTGCTCGAGTTGCTGTAGTTGTTTGTGCCTTGTGGTAACAACTTAAATGGAGCCTACAGAACATAAACAAAAGGTGTCTGGTTCTCTCTGGCATCCGTTATCTGTGACCCTGGCTCTTTGAAAGACTCTCTGAAATTATTTTCTTTAATGATTTATAAATTAACCATGAATGAACAATGTTTTGCTTGTGATGTCCAAAGTGTGCGTACTATTTACTCAAGACATTTGGTTTCCGCTTCTTGGAAGGAAAACAATTCTTAATCATTGGTATTTGCATTTAGATTGAGTGAAGTGCAGAAGAACTGCCTGAATAACTTGTTATAATATGAATAAACAGCTGCATTGATTGGTATTCATGTAAAAACATCCAAGATTCTATGTTTGTCTATCTCGGAAGTTATCCACAGAAAATTGTATTGTATTGAATAATACTTTGGGTTTTTTTCGGGTATTATTTTCTGCTCGAGACCGTCCGATCCAACTGTTAAGCATCTGTTTACTTGGCATGACGAAGATGTTCTAAGACAATCTTTGCCTTTGTTATCGCAATTAGCTCAACCAGTAAATTTTTCTGTAGTTTAATCTTTGCAATTACAAACTACATTAATGTCTGAAACACATTTACTCAGTCTTTAGAATTGTAAATTCTGTGAAAATTTACTTATTTAGGTGTCCATGTTAGTCACTATAAACAATGATAAAAACATTTTCCTCTGGGGTGTATAAAACTTAGTCCCGGACAATATTAGTTTATAACTCCATTTGCATGCGTATGTGGAAAAACTACGTGAATATCAAACAGCTTTTAGGATGAAGCCTCGGTTAATTAACCTAGCCCATTCTTTCTCATTTACTCTTATTGTTTTTGATTACATAGCCAACATATCAGACGACAATAACCGATGCAACTACTAAGTATTCAGTTAACGGGGCAACTGACTAAATCATTGTGAAAACTTGCAGTTGCAAAAAGTAATCAAAATCACCACCAAAGCCAATTCATGCACGATAGCACTAATGTATTGAAAGATTCGTTATGATATTTATAATGTAATACATTTATGTCATTTCTAGCTGACCGTTTGGTCGGCACTGACCATTCATACCTCCCAGAATCAAATCCGAAAGTCAATGCTTCTGACGTTTGATTAACTTGTTTGATATTGAAACCGCGGGTATGTTTGTATTTGCTGCCACTACAGAGAACGGTAAAACTAGGGCTTGAAGACACACACTAGGCCAGAATAAAGGCACATTACTGTAGTAATTTGGACTGGTATGATGGATGATATCAGAATAATTTTATTTAACTTATTCGAAAGAATGTGGCTGACTGTATTAGCCATGATTACAAGCAAGCAAACTGCCTGAGAGAAATTAAAATAATTTCAGAAGAATTTAAAATTCTACACTGGAGGAAATGAAATGGAATGGCTAAGTGCTGTGATTTTCTAGAGAGCAAAGCCAACATCTTGGTCTGTATTCTTTCCGACCTGACTTCCAAAGATGGCAATCACAAAAGTACATGACTTTAGGAAGTCCTTGGCAGTGCTAACTACATGTTGTAATATTAGCTGTAAAGTGTTGTCCGTTACACACCAAGAGTTGGTTCAAGATGGCGGAATAAGATGACTAATTAATAGTGAAAGTGACTTAACACACTTTCATTCCTTGCTTTGCTCTTACAACCAAATATGTATATCGAAATCCATATGGCATCTGCCTGTAAATATCAGTCACTTTACTCTCTCAAAGAGTCGAGGGTTATGTCAAACTGTTGTGCGACTGTCATTTCCTCCCCATAATTTGTTTTCTAGCTCTGAAATCTTGAGCAGCTTCCAGCAAAGCTTATGTTTCTTGTGGAAACTTCCCAGATGAAAATACAGTGTGAAAATTACGGTCAATAAATCTAGCGCTCACTGTATTATTAAACCGTTCGAGAGGTAACAATCCAATTGTATCCTCCAGCTACACACCAACACTGGCAACTAACAATGTGAGCTATGAAAACTATGATATAAAGTGGAAAATACTAAATGGATTAAATCCAGATATCATCAATCCTTAAAAGGACAATTATTAACTTAACAACGATCTGTTTGGTAAAGAAAAGTATTTTCAGTACATTATATTTGAATGTTTACAATAAAACAAACAATTAAACAAAAGCATAATTCAATCTTTTTCATAGTAGACAGCAAACACGTGGTGCTATTTTTGTATATAAAACATATACAGGTGGTGAACTCGTATCGAACTTGATTCACCAATGCAAGAATATCAAAGATTGAAACAAAGACAGAGATTACTCTCAGATACACTAAGACCTTGAGATTGTCGGTTGGTTACATTAAAATTCGCTTAGGTTTCTCTAATCAATTAGGAACATTTCTACAATGTGTTCCCGAGGCTTGCCTTCAGGTGGTAACACCTTTTTACATTATCCTAAAGATCAACATCCATCCTCTTAATGTTTATGTTTTAATCTAGTTCTGAATCTACGTTCTCATTCCTTCATTTGTATTATCAAGTTTTGCATCGTCTAATCATGTACTGCCATTTGAGGTTGAGCCCGTATCTGTCCAATGTGACTTTGTTTACACATCCAGGCCTGGGCAAAATGGGTCACACATAGTCATCCAAATCAAGTGTTTTTGTTTTAGGGAAATTTATTCCCACGACAGTGGGCGACCCATCTAGTATTTGATACAGTGCAAAAACCATCACTGTAATAAAAGCTTAAGCTTTATTTTAGCTTTATGTACATACACACTATATATTATATTGTTTCAATACAATCGAATAAATAGAAAAGAGGGTAGGATTATTCTAATCAAGAGGCTTAGCTATTGCCGATGCAATCAGAAGTTTTAAAGCTTTCTTGCTCATTTGTAATATCTCATCATTAGAGATAAATGACCAAATTACGGAATGGAATTGGTGGTAGTCTAGTCACAGTTATTAAACATTGAGTAATTCTGCTGCAATCGCAACTTGATCTCTTAGTCTTTCAGTAGGGTTGTCTGAGTTTATTTTTACTAAGACGACGAGCGTTTAAGAACAACCGAGTAATAGAGTTGTCACACTAAAAACCACAACTAAAATAATATGCGTCTAGTCTTGCATAATGCATAATATTTAATGAATACATTTACCAAGAATAACAAAATACATTTCAAATAAATCTGTGAACAATTTGGGCAAAATTTCTTCTTGCTGTAATAATTGCATTTTCCAACTCATTAGAACTCCATTGGATGGCGAATGGGTGGCTAGGTTGAAAACCCGTGAATGAACGAACCATTGTTCTGAGGAAAATCTGTTCATGTACATAAATAAAAGTAACAACGTGACAAGAATTACATTGGACTGTCTTTTAAATTGATTATATGTAATAATCCTGAAGTGATCTTCACCAAGATTAGACCTTGGCGTCTTTTGTTTGTTAAAAAGAAATGGACAAGATCAAAATCAAATGCTATCACTGCATCTAACAGGATTTCTCTCTGATAGGCTAAAACAGACAAACATCAGAAACAGCATTATCTCAAAGATTGGACCATTCGGAGGGTAAACACCTTGAAATAGGCTCTTTACCAACATCCTGGAGAAAGAGATTCAGGGTATCAGCTTTGAGAGATTTTGACAACCTTGTTTTCCCTCAGTCTATTTTAATCCGCAATTCAGCTACGTTTGTCAGGGCACGTTATTGGTGATGATAACATATTGAAGGTTTCTTGCAGAGAGTAAAGCTCAAAAATCATAAAAGGAAACATTATCAAGAGCTCTTCAACAGATCTTACCACAGGCAACAGGAAATAAGTTATATCATTACTACGCTGGAAATGGATTGTGATGTAATATAAATGCGTAGTGTTAATTGTAAGAAATTTGTTTGGATATTGCACAATCAACCTCTTGACGATAGATCTTATTTACACAGTTTGTTAACCTTATTAATCTCATTATTTGGGCACTGATTTTACTGTTACGAATTATTTCGTTTTACCTGAAGGACATGTCAAGGTTATATAGCAAGTAGACATGATACAGCGGTTTCAATATGACCAAGAATAACCAATCACGAGCACATCGCAGAACAAACAACCAAGAATGCAACTTCTAAACATCACCCGCACTCCCAGCCATAAAGTGGGAGCAATGTGCAATTTAGTATTAACAAAGAATCTTACAAAGATATGGCTTTGAACTGTTCGATCTTAAAAATCGAGATATTTGCCAAAACATCAACCCTCTTTTCGTCAAATTGCAGGAAGATTTGTTGTTCTTTTTTTGGAACAATGGCTGTTCAGTTATCCAATCCAGTCTCATAAATTTAAATCAAGTGAAAAACTTGCCAACTGGTAATAGTACTGTTTTTTCAATGTTTAATTATACCATAATAGTTCAGAACGAGTTTCATGTTACACACAAAATACTGTAAATGTTTACACTTAGTTAACACGTCTTGTTGCTTAATACCTGTGTAACAGTGCAGCCAAAAGTGATTCGCAGACATGGTCAACGTTTGCTTCAATTAAGAGTAAACTATTAATTAATTAATTGGTGGCTGTGAATTGTACCCAATAGGAGGTACACATGCACCGAGATGACGCAGGACAGGTTTACAACACAAGTGCAGCCTCATATCTACCTTTATGTCAGGTTTTCCTGAATCATATATATCTGACAGGAGGTTTACATGAGTATCAGCTAATGAAAATTTTGAATTGAGATATACAAATGTCAAAGCCCATTTTAACCAATGAGAAGCGTAGGATTAGTGCCATCAAATAACAATGATTTTTTATTTTAATTTACATAACAATGCAGATTTATATCTGTTTCATCTATTTTAACTTATACAATAATGCAGATATCTGTTTCATCTAGATGTTATTAATTCTTATCGAGTTATCTAAATGTCTTCCATACATCTAGATATCTGGATGTAGCTGTGAAAGTTCAAATCCTTAAAAACAACCTGATTCAATGGGACGTTCAAAAATGATTGAATACACAGTTATACATATTTCACCCGGAAGGATCTAAAATAGAATCTCTTATCTTCAGAAATGCTTTGTCTAGTGGCCTTTAGATTCTCTGAGCAGACAAATTTTGTGCTCTTATCAGGATTGAGCAGTTATTCTCAAAAACAAATGAAATTCTTGAGAGGTTTCTATCAGATATTGTGTTTGCCCGGAAATGATGAGTATCACAGGAAGTCTATGTCTGATATATGACAGTTGAACGTGCATAATTATCATTCCATCAGCATAACTATAAAAACGAGACAATGAGCAGAGCACATTGCAAACCCGGCCTCCATAGTCGGTAATTTTTTCCCGATGGGGGGGGTCAAAAAAAAAATTTTTCCCGATGGGGGGGGTTGAAAGAAATTTTTTTCCCGATGGGACGGGTTGAAAGAATTTTTTTCCCGATGGGGG
>JBCAUI010003240.1:0-10325 GCA_038406195.1 Haplosyllis anthogorgicola
GATATCTAAGTAAATCATCACTTTAAATCTGCTTTAAGACCTAAACGGCCAAAAATGCATTTTGCCCATTCCCGGACAGGAGCAGCTTTGCAATCTGTGATTGTCTCGTTTCTTTTTTGACCTGTTTATACGCTTTAACAAAAGTATGAACTCCTGAGGAGACAAAATATTTAGGTTTCTGCGCAATATTTTAGAGATCTTAAACACTGATTTGAATAATTGCCAAACTGACCCGGTTCTTATGTCAAGACTGCTATGCATCATTGCAAACCTTGGCTAGTTTTCCATAAAAGATCCCGAAAAAAAGAATGCATTTGTTGCAATTATCTGGGCAGTGAATTATGGATATATCCCTGATTTGAATATTACCAGACAGTTCAAACCGAAATGATTTTGTTGTTTTTGCTGTTCAGATCCAGGAAATCAGTTATGATTGTGCTTTGTTCTGTTCTGTAGGTACTGTTTACCCCATTCACTGTGTGCATAGGAAACAAACACAAGCCATGGTTTCAAGCTGTGATAAGAATAAAGCCACCATAAGTTTTTGTTTGAATGAACATTTCCTTTATTTACAATTTCATTAGCATCTTATGAATTTGAACTCTGAACTGAATATTAAGTTGTATTATTTCATGTTTGCCACAGGAAGAGCATTGTATTGAAATGGCATTTGTTTAAAACATGCATATGATTGAGCATATCACTTACTTTTTGTTGACCTGTCAAGACACTGGGAACAATTTTAGCTTCTATTAACTTCCGTTTGAAAGGAAAATGATAAATTGCAAATTCTGTACATTTTAAGTTCCAAGCAAAGATAAATGAAGAGGAATTGTTACCAGGGTAACTTCAAGTTTGGTGTCTGAAAACAGTGAAAGCCTGTGTTTCAATTATATCCGATCTGACAGCACAAGCAGTGATGCCATCAGTGACAACTCTTGGCGGTGACCTTTGAGTGACCTCTAATTGTGACCTCTTTACGAGCAACACAATTTGGTCTGCCTACTTATTCACCACTGCACAAACGTTAAAGTGCACTTCCTTTCAGCTGTGTTAGAATGGTAACTTTTGACGATCGATGTTCACCAGACAAAACACTGTAACACTAACTGCAATACTAATTTGTTGAAATTCCTGCGATATGATAGTGATATGTTAGTGACCTTTATGTTAAAATTAAGAACAAACGCGAAGGGCAGTTGCCTTGTACCTGTATGCTACACAGGCGACGTCTTATCATTACGGTACAATGGGATGGATGCATTACTTCAGGGTTTAGTATATCAATCTACAGAACTGGTCAGTTTTAAATATGAAATTACCATTTTAAACATGAAATTACCTTATAATCAATAGGTAATATTTTGCCGAAACTTAACAAAGCACATTAGACATCTTCTTTCATACAAGTTCCAGCTGCAGGTATCAACATCATTTAGAAATAAAAGGGCAATGAAAATATGGATAATAAGCATGTTTGAGAAGGGAATTTCAATGATACAGTTAATGAGTCGAACAAATTATATAAAGAAGAATTTGTATTAAATAAAGTAATGTCAACATGTAAGCATTTGCATCTTTTCTAACTTACAAAAGTCAATGAGTGGTCTAAAGTCAATCAGGTGCTAAAGACAGATTTATGAAATGTTCCAATCGCCTGCCAACTTACAAACAGGCAAGCCCTGTTTATATATTTTCTTGTTTGAACCTGAAATTTGGCGCAAATACTCTCGTGATCACTAGTAATTTTGCCATACAAGCAAACAACACGTTTAACAACATGCTTGTGGTCTCAATATTTCTTTAATATATTTACAATTATAAACAAAAAGAAGAGTTGTTTCGACGTGTAGTTGAAAGAAAGAAGACAAAAAAAACGTTGGCGCCAAGAAACAATTACCGAGTTAAAAGAACTTAAAATTGAACCATATTTTAAAAACAATTGAGTACCTAATTTTCTAGAAAAGGCATATGCTTGAAGTCGATGTCGTAAATGGTTACTTCTGGTTTAATCTTTTTGAACAAAACACACACTAAAGTGACACATAGCTCCGACAAGTCACCCTACTCTTAAATGCAAGGCCAGTGGTAATTTGCATGAAATAGGATTTGACATGGGTGAAATTGCCCAGAAAAGATGACTGAATATGAGAGGAGTGGTGTAAATGCATTACAAATCTGTTTATTGCTGAATTCAAAATTTGAATGGCAGAAAAATGCATCAAAGTACACATATGTTGCAGTGGTGAAGGATTAGTGGTGAAGTTGGGTAAAGTTTGGATTTTTGTATTTAGAATGTACCACATCACATAAAGCTACAAAACAAATTTTTACATAATCCTGCAGATTCTTCTCGACAGAAAACATTCACTGTAGATCTTTTTGGTAGAATTTTAATCCGTAGGATTTTTCACAAAATAAGGAAAAAAAGCACAATTGTTTGTCTGGGTTCCGACGCTGATGTATTGTTATCTAGTCTATCAGTGACCGGAAAGTAACTTTTTTAATGACCAATTTCAGCAAATCATCGGCAAATTTGTACTTCTGCTCGCAAAATTATTCTCTGTCACACCATATGTACAGTAGAAGGTGTACGTCTACAACCGTTACTTGACTATTCGTGCCATAGTTGAGCAAAGTATTTTTAAACAATATTGAAGTTTTTGCACTTATGTTCGGTGTGTGTGTGTGTGTGTGTGTGTGTGTGTGTGTGTGTGTGTGTCCATCCGTCCGTCCGTTCGTCCGTGCATCTGTCTGTCTGTGAGACGTTATGATTTCGGGGTTTCAGGTTCGTATTTTGGTTTACATTCATGCACACTCATGTGAATTAAATGGCTTGCATCATTCGTACTTGGTGTTTTCTTTTCATACATACATGTGGGAGAAAATTTTTAAATAGTACATGATGCATGATGTCACACTCAAATCATTCGAAGTGGTTAACCTTTCTCTTTGAGTAGATGTACGAGAGACAAGAACCAACAAGCATTTACATATATATGGTTCCCACAAAAATGAAATCTATTGTAGCATATGGAAAATTGCTGTAACGTTGCTGTAACGTTATTTGGGTATGAATTCCCCATCTTACGTCAATACTACGTTTAGATCTAGCTCATCTTGTTACCAATTCTCAAATATTTAAATTTAAACGGCAACTGATAACATACCTTATGCCATTATCAAAATGTTAGTTTCAAACCACGCAAGATGGTTATTATGAAATAGTTTATTTTCGGGAACGACCAAATTGCTCAGTAATACTAGGCCTGCCATAATTGCATAATAATTTAATGAGCACGTTTACAGCAAAAGAGTGAAAAAGTCCGTGATACAGTATCGTTTTCTTTTTCTGTAGCTTTTGAGAGCTGAGATATTTCAATTTGCCGATATACAATTAAGGTATTTTTTCGTTTGCAGGAAAACCCCTTGCGGCACACGTGTGTGTATAAATCTTGAATATATAAACGACTTTTTACTGCAATCCTCGTGACTTGAGTGGTTTGTGTAAATATTGTTTTAGTGGGAATTTAGCTATGATATCAGCTCACTTGAAATTTGCATCCGCAGATAATAAAGGTCCCTAAATTTCCAATATGGGACAAACCAATGGGACAACTAGTTGTAAGGGGATTTTCACGGCGAATTTTTATTTACAATGGGCATGCATCCTGATTCAGTTTGATAATCGATAACCATATGTCGGTCGTGCATACACAAAATGCATGTCACATGTACTTTTTCATCGCAATTGGTTTTATTTATGTTTTTCTTCATGAAACAGAAATAAAGTTGCGAGTTTTTTACTTTTCCAGAATTTACCGGATTAGTGCTTGATTCGAGAGCTTCATGCAAGGCAGAAAAGAATGTTGTCCTGAACATGGCCTTCAGAACATGTTGTCCTTTTAATTGTTCGATCCAAACAGAACCACGACACTGCTCCTTTTAGCGACCATCGAATTCTTTCAATTTATACTTTTTAGACCATTACGAAAAATGTGAGCCATTTTGGGACCAATAGTATGATGTTAGTGTAACCGGTAGCTAACATTCGATATCCTATCTGCACACAGCCTCGCACGTAGCGCTATGTTTGCCAGAAACGAGTTAAACCGAACTATAATTATTATTGGTTGAATTACTGTATGCCTGGCGAACAAAGCAGATACAGAATCACAGTATTAACTTCAGTCCTCCTATGTATTTTCATGATCACATAAAAAAACAATTTATTTTAGGGAAGCCACAGGAGCACACGTTGCATTCAAAAGTAGGTAATATTAGAGCGTAAGAGGACTGAGTTGTTTTCTGTGCGTGCAAGAAATCATTATTTACTCGAATGTACATTTAAAAATAGCAATTCTTCCTTACATTTGTTGTGGTAAAAAGTTCTAAGATTTATTTTATTTGTAAATTTTATTCTAAGTTTGCCAAAAACTTGACAAAAAAGACCAAAACGCTTGAAGACATAGATAGCAATAATGGCTTCTGATGTCCTGCCAGCAACATTTCAGTTTCTTGTATCTTTCTTTAAAGTGCATAACCCTTTGGTCATATACACTGACTGTTTTCATGCTTCTTTAAAACTTTGTAAAATAGTGTCAGACCTGATTACAACGATACGTTTTGAAGATCGAAAAGATTTTCATTGGGAATATGCCAGCGTGACTCTTTTGGTAAAATGTCTGGCGAACCTTTGGCTGGCCTCTATTTTTACATCGGGTAAATTAAACTTGGTCTGTAACTGCCTGACCAATTTCAACCACACTAATTCCAACAGTCAACATTTAGACACCTAGGTCTCTTTCATTGCAGAAAAGAATTTTATTTACAAAAATATTATGAAAATTCTTTCAGTTATAAAAGAGGTCTCTCATTATTTGTGTAGCACCATTCCTGTAAGATCTTGAGATTTTTGAAAGAAAACTACTACACCTGAAAGATCGAAACCATGGAAAATGCGGTTAGAAGTGTTATTGGTTTATTGTTCAGGGTAAATTAAGCACACATTTGTGTACGAAAGAAGGCGTTTTTAAAAGAAACTTTAATGTGAAATTTACAATTGAGATTTGTTTACTGTAAAAACATCATTATCTTACTATTTTTAATAGATGACTGAAGTTAGACATGTTCATCAAAAATTATATTTAAATTGTCTAATAGGGCTCAACAGATAAACGATTCTTCAGTCTCATGCTATCTGTCTCACGAAATAGTACATGGAACAATTAAGTTTACTACACATCCTGGCTGTACTTCTGCAAAACTCAGTTCGACACACATTTTGTATTACCTGTAGAATAAACGTTAATAGTGGGGGATTTTTTTTTAAAGAAGACTATATTAGCATAAGGTTCATAAAGTCATTACAAAATCTCTTGCTTAAAGACGACGGGATTACTTTTTATCACAGGACATGTCATGCGTCCACAGTGACAGTCTTTACGTGTAAATAATTTGTCCTGATTTGGTAAACATATTACAATTAAAGTCACCAATCTTTCTAAGAGTGTTAAGCCCAGGCAAATAATTGATCTCTTCAAATTACAGAGAAATGTTTCGCAAATAAGACCACCTCGGGGAGCATTGTTATTCAGCAAGTCCTTATTCTTAGCCTTCAACTCCTTTCATTCACAATAGAATCTGATCTAACTTCAACATAAATGTAACTGTTTGAGAATCCTAATTGATACTGTAACAATAAGCTGTAAAGACGTGTTCCAATGACTGTCTACATTTCACCAAAAGAGAAATTTCAATGTGAATGAACCATAAGAAATATTATAATAGTGGAACTGACCTTGGGGTGCAACAGTTTCATGACTTTAAAGTTGGAGAATATTATGTCCAGGAGGGGGGTCACGGAGGTAGGACCATTGCACATTCTTACAAGAACCTTTCAACCTTTCCCTGGCAACCTTCATGATGGAATTGCCTTTTACATATGTCTAGTGTCTGGCCATGTGTTGCAAATATGAAATATGTTCTACAAATATGGCATTCCTTGATCATATCATGGCCACGTTTGGTGTATAATTAGAGACCATGTTGTAGTCCATTTCAGTAAAAGCACATCGTTAGCATATATTTGTTACTGGAGAAGAAAGATAAAATTATTTCTATATTTGTAACTAATATCGATGACGCTTAATTGCCATCAAATTCAACTTTCTTTATTTGTCATCAAATAAAAAATAATATTCTCATGTGAAAGAATCAAGACAGTTAAAAAATTAAACTTTAAACTGATAACAAAGACACACCAAGATGCACTAGTTACCAGTTTTGCTAATACTAACAGCACCTGAGTACTTAGTTGTACAAAAGAGCAACGCCATTTCGAACAATAGAATGTAATGACACCATGGTTAATTCTCCTTGATATTTACAGCATCATTCATAAGAATTTGACAAATAAAAATGCAGCAATTAAATGTCAATAGACTATTTTATGTCCTTGACAATAACATAACAGGATACTCATAACAGTATGACAGAAATATACTTTCTGATACCAAAACTGGAACTGCGTGCCGAAAGGCTGGTACACTGTAAAAGGTGGGAGGGCTATGCACCTACGGAGACTCTCGGATCGGGTGTAATATTGTTGCCTGCTACCATGATTTCCTTTGTAAGCTAAATCGGCGTGTAACATGCCTAAATGTGGCACTCCTTCCATATTGTCTATGATTGTTCATACCGCTGCACAAATCTTTGACAACCAATAGTTCCATGACATTGCACGGCAAAGAAATCTCTGTGGGAACCTTTTCTTGCCTTTTGCTACCCATTCTCCCTGTACAAGATTGCTTATTTTGGCATGAACATCTTAGCGTATGAGAAAATGATTTGAAACGGACACCTGAGGAGTGCACCCTTGACTGTATGCTTGGAAATAAGAGGATGTGGTCTTACTGGAACATCCGTGGGATTGTGAAGAAAGACACTATGTAATAAAAATGTATTTTTCAGAAAATAAATAGTTATGTTACTTGTAAAGTAGTTTTTGCTCCAATTATTATTTGTAACAATGTCATATCTGTATTATTAATTAAACTTCTGTGAAATTCATACATATTTACTCCGCAGAAAGACTAGTTAGAACAATGTCCGTTGTTTATTTGACATATTGTAAGTGGAGACTTCAACGACAAAATGCCATCAGATAATGTGTGAAGAAATGTAGAACAAGGCTGTAAGATAAGTAACTGTTACAGCTCCTAATGGAAGTAAAACGTTTCCTTTGCATGTTAACCGAATAAAAATCATGAGAAACTGTACTTTTTATGTTATAATTAATGGTTGCAGATACGTATTTAAGTCATGAACACGACAGGGGTTATTGGTCAATTTGCTTGCCATTTTCAAAAGCTACAAGTATCTTGTAATAATATCTGTATGTGTGCATTGGCTGTCATTGCACATAAACATGCAACTTTCGCAGACAAAATTGCACTGATTGGATAATTATAGAAAAAGAAGAAAGTATAATGAAGGTTCTAGTTATATTCTCCATACATTTGTATGATTGTATGTAGAATCACATCAAAAGAAATTATCTTTAAATATAAATATAAAATATATATACTGGATGCTCTGACATTACGTTGACATTGTGCGTATTTGTACCTTTTAAAGCAAGACTTCTTCCATTCTCTTCTACAGTTATGGCTATTACAAATAGACCGACGTTTTCCACAGTCTTAGAAAAGACGAAAAGGCTTGTTGGTTTTCCCACGCTGGGATCTTCCTATCTCTCCAATCTGAACAAGGGCATCTATTACCTTTCCCTTCAGGTTTCCAAAAGCCTGAGCCAGTTATTTTTCAAGAATTGAAATGGCAATTCAGAAAATGATATTCTGGCCAACGGGTGACTGTAATTAGAAAAGATTATGGTGTGTGTATGGCCCTCTGTATTCCCATATCCATCAGAGGATCAATGCATTAAGTACCCATGCGAAAGAGATTTAGAAAGCTACAAGATGGATATTGAAGAATAACAATTCAGCCTTTGAATGCTATAAAAGAGGAATGAATTGATATTGGACATTATGACAGTTAGGTACGTTGATAGCCGTGACCAATTGAGGTATACTTTGGATAAGAGAACAACCTCTGGGCAAAAGATGTCAAGTGTCCTCTTTCCTTCTGAGGTGAAATCCATTGAATTTTTTGACATCAAGTTGTTTATTCCATATCTAGCCTTTCCTGAAGGATCACTGTCTAAAGCCTTTCAATCCAATAAGGATAATATTCATATTTGCAAGAAAAAGTTGATCACCTTGGAGGGTTTATATGTCTGCTTTTTGATTAAACTTGTCTGAATGGTGAAGTCTCTTGCTATTGTGGCATCCATCAAACCGTGGGAGCAAAATGCCACCGAAAACATTTAAGTTTGATATTTTTGTAGATCTAAACACTCGTATCATTTTAGTAACTTTTTAAAATTGGCAAGAAACTATTTTCAGTGGTGTGTCAGAAACCTGACCGCAGCACGGTACTACAGTATCAGGCCAAGTGATATAAGAGCTGTGGGCAATGTCTGACCAATTTCGAAAGTCAAGCCATTTGTGTCTGCGAAGTTTTCAATTGTTGTGCCTGGGATATTCAATTAGTGGGAGTAAATATACCGTGATTCAACGAAGTGATTTCTCGGTTTACTTTTCAAATAAATGATGCGACAAACCCCCTTCATTACAATTACATAAAATATATGTCAAGATATTTCGGTTAGTGACAATTTTATTAAGCTTTGCCCACCTACTTTGATTGCTTATTTCTTCGCCTGAGGCTTTGGCATAAAGAAGAAAACAGACTCACTGCCTATGGTTACATGGAGTATCAAATGCAATATTTGTATCAACTGGGTCCTCTGTCGTAAAGCCTGGGTTTTGAGATCAAGGAATACCCGTGAACTGAGACTTTGATGCAGGTGTACAGGGGTCAGACCCCAAACCAAACTGCTGAGCACTCATACCCCAAGGACAGTGGATCTTATGGCGATGATACCCATTGTTTACTCTTCGTGGAGATCAAAGAGAAATGCCGATAAACATAAAGTGACAAACAACAAGTGGGGGTCTTCATCATGTATCAGATATCCTTGCACTGATCACTTTCCTAAAGTGCTATTTTGGCAACATCTGTATTTATTTCTTTGACTTAAGCTATCAGTACCCTCATTTCACACTCAATTTCCACCATAACGATAATAAACAAAAGAAAGGCACCGTAGATGTAAAGTTTTCACATTGTAGGTCAAATTGGGATCATCGGGATTAGCAACTCCTTGTGAGCCAGCTTACTGATAACGCTTTTACTGGAAGTTTAAATCCTTTCAACCCAAATCAAGTATCGACCTGATATCACGCGTCTATGTTTGGTAATGATCAAATCATCACATCATAAAATGATCATTTGCAATTGACAAGTGAGAGTTTACATATCATTCGTATAACTGTGAACAGTGTGCACCTACATCTGATCCTGGGATGCGATCCACCTTTTCACCATACTAGTGCTGTGCCTTTGGTGACAATAACCACGAAAGGTTCACATTTCTGACCCTTGAGAAAAAATTCCCATGGCAAATTACGTGATCAGAATTCAAATTGGAAAAGTAACAAATAAAGCTACTTTGTCTGGCATAGACCCTTGCAATGAGGGAGGAGGTCAGGATAATGAATGGTCACTACTGGAGGTCTTTCTTCGAGAAGACAGCATCAGAAGGGGACATTTCAAGACGTGGATCCCATTCCACATTTGTAGATGTCATCAGCTATGTAATCATAGGTAATTTGCTACCCAGTAAAAGGACTTTCAAATTGTATCCACGAAAGTCTTTTATCAATCACTGTACACCTGTTGAACAAAATGCACGTTCGTACCAAAGCATACTTACATGGGTGTCCCAGTTTATTTTCTTAAATGAAATTAATAAATTCTTCTATTTTTCGGTTTGTTTGTTTGCATACAAAAAATATATTGCAGATTCCATTGAGTAATATACATAAACGTGCGTGCGTGCGTTCTTTGTGAGATTGTAATACGTGGCTGAACTTAAATTCCTTGACACTTTTCTTTGTGTCGAGGTTTGCTCTTCTCACGGTGGGGTTAGAGGCTTTAGCAATGAGAGAAACAAATGGTTACTTCTTTGCAATGTTTATTCCAATAGTTTCAATATGTAGAAGAAAACTGAATGGTTCAGTATAACTGAACAAGTTCTAAATTGTATAAAATGGCTTTTCATGTTCAGAATCAGTCCCAAATGTCTTAAATATTACAGTATATTTGTGTTCAGTCCATATTTCATGCCAGAAACCTGT
>JBCAUI010003251.1:0-10325 GCA_038406195.1 Haplosyllis anthogorgicola
CTGGATCCCAACAAGAACATTTGGACTCCTGCCACAGTCTTACAGACTGCCAGAGTCTCAGACAGGTCATATGTTGTACGCACTGACCAGGGAGGTGAATACATATGAAACGGGAGATTTATCAAGCCAAGATACTCGGAGGCTACACCTGCAGTCTCACGACAGACTGACAGGATCCCACATAGACCATCCAGGTCAATCCGCAAACCAGAGAGACTGAGTACATCTAGGATGACAGCCGTACAAAGAAGTCTCTACACAACCAAACAAACTCTAAAGAACTCTAGTCATAGTCTGTAGTGTAGTCTAACTTTAATTTATTCCCTTTAACTTGTTATGTAGTTTAGAACCAAGGGTATAGGGTATATCAACATATGAAATGGGTATGAACTTCATCAGAAAGGAGACTTAACCAAAGTCTAGTCCTTTGACATCTCCCTAAAGACTGCAGTTAGAGTTAACACCAGAGGTGCCACAGGCTTCCTGCCTTTGCCGGCACCTGCAAGTCATGTGACAGTCTAGAGACTATCCTATTGGTTAATTAGACTTATGCATTGGCATCATTAGTAGCTATCTTTGATTACTGCAATAGTTCAACTTGCACTTTTGACGAGACTGCATGTATTTTTGAACCAGGGTTAATAAACTATATACGAAGTCGAAGTCTTAGAACTATCGTTCTAGTCTTTTTACAGAAAGGCAGTCGTAAAAGCCACGATTTAGAACCCAAAACGAGTTTTTAAGTTAAATACAACCTGTCTAAAAAAAATTGTAATATTTATTTTTAAACAATATTGAATAATCGTATCTGTTGCTCAAGACATACCGTTCACTTATCGCCTTTAAGTTTATTCGTTGAGACGTCAACTACAGTTGAACCCTTTTTAGTGGCGCCTTTTTTACAGCATACCTACCTTTCTGGGCGATGTCAATGTAAAATGAATCCTTATTATTCATTTTTACTTTACCTGTTTTGTACGGCATATCTGCTTTTTATGGCATCTTTTACCTGAATAATTAGGATGCCGCTCAAAACAGGTTCGACTGTATTATGAATTCTTGTTTGCGTGTTAATCCTTTGTACAAAACAGAGTACGTCATACAGCAAAAACACAATAAAAGATACGATGCCGCACAAAAAAGGTGTCGCACAAACCAGGTTCTACTGTTACTCACATGACGCTACTGTTGTAGATTTGGGACACTGCAGGTCAGGAACGGTTCCAGTCACTCGGTGTAGCTTTCTACAGAGGCGCAGATTGCTGTGTACTAGTGTTCGATGTTACTATGCCTAACACATTTAAAACACTAGACAGCTGGAGGGACGAGTTCCTAATACAAGCCTCGCCGAGAGACCCAGAAAACTTCCCGTTCGTTGTTATAGGAAATAAAATAGATTTGGAAAATAGAGCAGTAAGTATAAGTTTCCTTTCTTTCATGCTGTTTATATAGTATAAGTTTCCATGTGCATTCATGCCATTTATATAGAGAAGACAGTGTAATGCCATTCAATAGAACCACAGTGAAACCTGCCTTCTACGGTCCCTGTGTTTTAGGACTACCCGTCTGGAATGGCTAGATTTGACAAAATCGAAACAATTTCTTTACAATGAATCAATTGCCTACCACCCCATAAATTAAGGTGCCATATGGTAGTCGTAAATGACGAGTGGAATTCATGTGTAGATGAATGTTTATTGACTTTGGAAAAGACATCTTGCATGGGTGAGAGTAAAATGATACATAGTTTCGCAGCATTACTACACTTTCTTTTATTTTTAGGTTTCCACAAAGAGAGCACAGAGTTGGTGTCACAGTAAAGGCGATATTCCATACTTCGAGACGTCAGCCAAAGAGGCCATCAACGTTGAACAAGCGTTCCAAACAGTCGCCAAGAACGCTCTAGCGCAGGAAACCGATGTCGATATGTATAATGATTTTCCGGACCAGATCAAGCTGACCAATGACGCAAGTCAACAGCAAAAAGAAGGCTGTGGGTGCTGATGGATGTAAGAGGCTCTCTCATTGGTCAGTTCTAGACAATTTATGAACTTCTACATACCAGAGACATTGAACTATCATTACGAGACACGAAAATCCACTCATGTGATTGGACACTGTTAAAGGAACTTTTTATGGTGTTAATAACCTATTGAAACTTTAAAAAAAGAGAAAAGACTACTGAAATGTACAGTCTGTCACCAAGTCTGTGTCGTTAAGACTTGTTGGCCAGCAACCATACCGCCAATCAAACCAAGAATGGACATAATGTATCTTCTTTATATTTTATACGTCATCAATTACAAAATAATCTGCATTTTTTTGTCTTAGTTGGAGCTGTGAGCAAAATAGCATTAAATAATTATTACATTTAAACAAGCTGAATTATTATTTACAGGGTCGGTAGCAAAAAAAGAAATACAAAAGTACTGATAAACAAGAAAATAATGTATACTCAAGGAAAAGTAGTCTAAGACGAACTTCCAGCTTGTTTTTGGTACAGTTATGTGCATATTTCTCTACAATTTGTAAGTTAGATTTACCCGTATATAAACTGATGTAGATATATGTAAAAAGAGGTGTTTATATTAAATAACGTATGAATGAGGGAACTGTATGGTGCGCCCTGTGCCCTGTTGCTTCTGTTCCTATTTAAATATTTCATCAGTGGCTGTCTGTGGTGTCTAAAGCTTTGATTAATAACAAATACTTTCCCACCTCTCCGTTTTTAAATAAAATAAGGTTACTTGAATTTCTCAAAATTACTCAAGATATTCCCCCATTTATTAATAATGTATTATGTGCAATATTATGTTAAAAACATATATCAACTGTGAAAAGAGGTTCAAAAATAAACACTAAAAACTAACATGATTATATTTTCATAACAGTGAAATCGTGTAAACTGATTAGTTGGGGAAGTTACTTAGAAATGGAGTACTTAGGGTTTTCCTGACTGTCAATCAGTACATGGAAAATTTACCAGAAAGAACAAACAAAATTGAGGAAACGATAGATATTTGTAGATAGCAACCAAAATATCCGAGTAAATAAGATTAATTATTGACAGTAAATAAGTTTTAATAAGAAGATCATATTGATCTATTTGAAAAATAATATGATACGTACGTTTTGAGAATCTGGAAATCATCCAGATGTTGCTGAAGTACTTAGTGCTATAATAAAGTCTGTACTCTTAACAGCAGAGATGGAAATCGTCCGGTTTTAGCCGGAATTCCTGTTTTTGGGTGTTGGAAATAACCTTTTACGGCTTTATATCGCTTGCTAAATTTTTCATTGCTCATCACTTTCCTTTGTGAAACGAATAAAATTTAGTGATTTTCCGGTATTTTGATGGAGGTCTATTTCCATCTCTGTAACGGACACGCCTACTAAGCATGGTTTAGTCACAACTTGAACTATGTAGAGAAATTGCACTACAGTTTAATGTGACCAACTCGCCCGGAGTTCAAAATTGGAATTCTACAGGGTAAATAAAGCTCATTAGATACCTTATTCATTCCAAACAAAACGTGCACAAATTTTTAAGATCTCGTAAAATTTTCAAGGTAAATTTGTGTGCATTTTAGGGACATGAATGATGCATGTGAAGAAAATTACTCTTCTATTTATTTGTTTGGGACTGTTGCCTTTAACCTATCTGACCCAGGATGGTGACATTTGTACGGGATTACTTAAGGCAAAGCGAACAAGGCTGCACTATTATTACGTGATTACAAAACACACCACTAATCAAGAAATATCGCAATGGCAGTATTTTCAAAATGGTGATGAAAGTTGCACAAACATAAATCTCACAATGTGCAATCAAGGTTTCTGATCTGCCAGTTTGTTGTTGAATTAGTGATGGCCATCTCATTTTGTGCACATTAATTAATTTCGTAATGTTGGGCTGTATCAAGATCTACCAGCCCATTGAGTAGTTTGCAAACACAAGGTTAACTGCAACACCATACATAATTAGTATGGGCATGTAATATGCTAAATATGTTAAGTGCTCAACAATGTTATTGAAGGTTTTTCTGAATTAAAATTCCTTTAACTAGTTCACCAAATTTACCTAATTTGACTAATTCTTGAGACAGTTTAATTGATATAAGGCACGTCTACCCATTGTTCTACAATTGCAATTGGGATACAGACCAAAATGGTATTGCCCTTGTATGAGGAACTGAACTGATTTTGGTTACACATACTAATATCAGTGTACTATACCTACCAAAATTGGTATCACGGCCACACTATAAATGATAGATGCACCAAAAATGGTACTGGCATAGCTCTTACCGAATTAGGTGAATTAGCTAGACATCGAATTTGGAAAAACCTCCATTGTTTGCCTTCGTAATAAAGTTCCCCTGAAAACTCTTAATTAACTATGTATTTAGGCTTTGGCATTGTAAGTACACTGTATTAGGTTTTATAAGGTGTTTTAAGATATTAAAGGTGTATTGCTTTAAAGCTGCGAATATGCTAAGGAAATATGCCATGTTTGACGATATCACTTTGTTCGCCAGATTTATGATATGTATGAAAATACTGCATCATTTCTGTACATTTAATATATGTACGATACAATAAAAATGAAAATGCTCCACTTCACTGTGTTGTCTATTCTATTGGAAGTATTTAAATCTTTTTTTTTTTTAAACAATTTTTTAGAGGATGATAAATTGTCATTTTGTGTACTGCACCAATGTCACACACCCGGCACATTCAATTGGGTTGTCAACGAGCTATTTGGCAAGACTACAACTGTTGTCGCACTGTAAATTAGGCAATACTTAAGTACAGAAGGGCCAATATTTCTTGATTGGTGAAGGGGCTGCTGGCAAAAGGCCGAATCAAAATTCGACACTGAAAACATACAACAGTTGTGCTAAAATTGACAAGATTTCCACGTGTTGTACACAAAATGATGCACCTTTCCGATACACAGATTCTGTACACAAAATTAGATGCACCTTTCTGGTACAGATTCTGCCGAAGGTCACTGTTCATTGGGAAATGTATTCTATTTACAAGCACAATTCCATGGATAGTAGAATACAACGCAAAACTAAAGAAATTGTTCTCTTCAAATAAATAATTCCATTTATTTCCGACAACATTAAGTAATTGAATTATTACAGCAGAATCAAGTGAAACATTTGGTCAAATATACAGCACCTAACATTATGACATGTTAATAATGTATAGAGGGTTAAGCATCGGTCAGGTAGGTACCATGTACAAGCTACACCACCAGCCTAACATTCAAACATCCTTTACCTCTGCTGCAAGGAAATTTTACAAAACATAGGATGTATTTTGTATACCTTTTGTCTGTAATAAATGCAATACATATAAATAGCTTCTATATTTAACACGTCGATACAATATTGCAAACATCAAAACTCGAAGGGTTGCTTTAGCTAGAATAGCAAAGGAATGATAAAGATGTTTACATAGCAATCTTTGAAGATACAAGACTGGATTTATTGCAGACACTATTTGAAGATGTTGTTAGGAGAAATTATGCCAAGTTTGAATACATGTACATCGAACGGACTTAATTTGCCCTAATTCACGAATTATAAATGGTTGCCTCGAAAGTTACAAATGTAAGATATGAAAAGAAGGGTGTGGTTATCCATTTGGCACTATTACGTGCAAATACATGTATTCTTATATAATCCTGTAATACAGATAGTCATAACATGCCACTCTTTTTTGTGTTAAGCGTATTTAGGTTCGTGAAAACATTGATTACGAGAGCACCTTTCACAGTTTTATAACTTGGTTGCATTCGTGACGATTCCATAGCATACAGTTGCAATGGCTATTCACATACCGTATTGTCTCTACGTAAAATACAGTTTCTAAATAAAGTGCTCCTATCTTTTAGCAACTAGTCTTTAATTCAATACATTAAACAGTGTTGCCGCTACTTTTTGAAATTCAGGGGACATTTTGTCCCTAACCCTTAATTTCTGGGGGGCATTTTCACTGTAATAAGGGTCACCATGTTCAAACTGTAGGTTCACAACTGAAAATGAAATCTGAGGGGACATTTTCTTCGTGACATTTCCTAAATTCCGTGTGGGAATCCTGCAGCCCACATTGTAACGACAACACTGACTAAATAATCATATTTGAACTTCAGTAGGCATTAATTGTTAGTATTGTAGTAACTCCAAAATCGGTCTTAGCACCCAGTGCCTTACTTAGGAACAATACGGTATTTATGAAAACAGAATGCACATGCAAAGAACACTGTGGTACATATCTTTTCATAATTAATGCCCAGTATTATACCAAATTAACTTACAGGTGTACTTTCAAAATGCGGCAATCACATGTACAGTAAAATCTGCATTGGGCGTACTAGCCATTGGGTGAACTACTGTCATCCACGTACTGTTTCTCAATCACCAAAGTGATTTTTACTTAGTATTTTGTACCCCATTGGGCGAACCTACTGTCACCATGTACTTCTTTGCGTGAATAATGGGTAGTTCGCCCAATGCAGATTCTACTGTGTACAGTTTTCTTACAATTATATTTGCTTTTATGACAAATGTATGACAATGTACATTACACACGTAACGTCAAACTACGAAATTCTCTGTTTTATCTCCTTCATTGTAAGGAGGATAATTTTGCTACATTATTACATCGTCAGGGATTCTTACACAATTGCTTTCATCTTCGACCGTAACGGAATTTTGTGTCCGTAAAAATAACGGACAAAATTTCAATGTTGTCTGTTAATCACTCATTTTCATCAGTCGTATTCCTTACGTTTAACTGGAAACTTCAAAACTTTTGTCCGCCTCTGAAAATTGGCCGTCATTTTGAAATTCTGTCCGTTTTGGCAGAAAGACGAACGTTAAGGTCGAGGCCTGCAGTTTGCTAAATGCGTAATTATAAATATTTCACACAAAGTTTGTGAGTAAGATCAACATTTAACCCGTCGGCATGAGACAAAATTACTTTATCAATCGTGAGTTCTCGGATCACAAATCAAGACCTGAAAATTCATTAGCTAATAAATAAATAAATCAACTATCTACAAACTCTACAGGTAGCATCTCCTTCAACGTTTTGGCTTAAATTATGTACACACATCGGTGTTAACTGAAACATTTCATTCAAATGAAAGGACGTATACATGTACTATTGGCACACCAAGCACCATGTTTCAATAACGCGATGTTCTACATACAATTGTACAACTGGCGAGATATCACACTTAGTTGAACTGAACTTTTAATGAACTAAATGGCGAACTTTTTCATTAATTCTACAACACAGACCTCTAGTCTACTTAGCACGATCTTTCGGTTGTAGAAACGTTTGCACCCGTTTAAAGCAAATGGGTTTTACAGCCTCGCACGCAAGGTGATGGTCAATTAACAATGGTCAAGGAGGTATTGCCTTAGCTTGTAAGTTCTTTATCTCTTGCTTGTAAGCTTTGTATTTACACACCAGTTGTATAACAACATTGTCATGTTTGTGCTATTAAGTCTTGTCACATCACATAGTGACCATTCGCTAGGATATTTGCAGTTGGCATGGGGACGAGATATCATGGCCCATGGCACTCAATTTTATTTCTGCACTTATTTCTGTACAAAACTTAGTTTACACAGAATCCTGTTGTGAGGCCAAAATTGTATCAAACACTTGGTAACTTGTGCCCATCCCAACACTTGGCGTTGAATATGATTTGATACACATTTCCATCAGTGGCCGAGTTTTGTCACGCCCTCGCTGAGGACAAAGTTCTCGCAGTCGTGCTTGAACCCTATTAAATGTTTGTCGTTTACGTAGCAACTCCTCTGCTGGTGTATCACTGAAGAAATTTTCCTGAAAATGTATTTAGACAATTTGTTAGAAATTGGTTGCAAAGCATACAAGAAGTACCCTTGTTTTAAATTCACTCTTATATCATTAGTAAGATTCAACTGGTGAGTTCGAATTAAACTTGACATAAATACAGAGCAACCGTTCTTAGTTAATGTACACTTAAGATCCATATTTATCAATTCTAAATTAAGTCGCCTTGAACTGTATAGATCATTGAGTATTTACCGCTTCATCTTTGATCAGCTGTGCGACCAGCCATCCGCTCTCGTCATAGATTATCAACTGGAACATGAAGATGTACTTCAACATGCGCGATTCTACAAACAAGGGGAAAATATCTTACTCGTTTGTGTGCAGCTGTATTACATTTGTAAGTAACATGGATGGATTAAGTAAAATTCTACTTTGTGCTCAATTACTACAATTGACACTCATAGGCGTAATTTTTCCATACCTGTTGACTTATGTTGAAGATGTTTACTGCATGAGGGGCAGCGGAATTGTGGGATACCATTTTGCACATCATCAGCCGATGCTTTTGCCGCCCAACTGTTTGGTGACTCAATAGCTGCCTTTGATTCAGGTAAAGGTGACCTAAATACATGTACAATAAATCTTATTATAGAAGAGATGAGCTTCCCATCTTTAGGAGCTACAGGGAGTGTATATTCAAGGAAACTGAGAAGTGCTCTTGATTTTTGTGTTTATTTAATCTGAATTTGAAACACGGACACATTGAGGAAAACAACTGATTACAGCGAAACAATTTAAACTTATGACGTGATCAATATTCTGCACAGGGATGATGTAAACAAAAAATCTTTTTAGGGTGCAAAAGGTTACGTTGGAATATTTGTTTGAAAATTACATAAAAATTAAATTGTTTCTGAACAAAATAAAGTCACACAAAACTCCTTAATGCTTTGAAGGCAATACTCACAGAAAATGACACCTCGGACAGTGAAGTTTAAGCATATCCCTTGCTGTGTTGACTTTCGGTTGATAATCCATAAGGCGAGCTTGTACATGGAATTTATAAGGCACTGAGTGGTTCTGTATGTCCCTAATACTGGTCTGAGGTATGTGGCGGTGGCCTATGATCACTACATAAAGAATTGAGAATGCAGTGGTAAATACATTATACAAATTTAGAATTTTGATATTTGACTTTGTGCTATCCAATTTGATATTTATAAACCAAACATACATCATTTATTACTTTTCTTACATGTTGCTGTGTTGATCATACATCTTGGTGTTTCACTACTGCTCACACCACTGTTCATAATGTCATCAGCCAAATGCCGCTTCGCCGAACTGGATGGATTGACATCCAGCGATCTTTTCCGAGAACTTTTTTCGGGTGAACTCTTTTGCTTTAGTCTGGGAGATCTTCGTATTTCGTGATTGGTTGTCTCCCTCATTGGGGTTTCCCGAGCAGCCAGTGTGCTTCTTGTTACCCTCTGGGGAGTGCTCTGATTGGCTGCAGGATGTGGTGACGTTGATCGACCAGCTTCCGGTGAGTCACTCAGTGCAGCCTTAATATCATCTAATTTCTTTTTCAAGGACTGAACCTGGGGAAAAAATCTTTCCGTTTAACTTAACAGGGAAACATTTAATACTGAAACAAATAATAATGTACCGACTCATTAGTTGCATACTAGATAAAATCCACATTGTGCAAACTACAAAATACTCACGGAAGAAAGTGTATAAATGACAGTAGGTTCGTCCAATGGAGTACAAAATAATTAGAATAAATAATTTTGGTGATTGAAAAACAGTGCGTGGATGACAGTAGTTCGTCCAATGGCTAGTACGCTAAATGCAGATCATATTGTACATTCAAATTAAGCATGAATGTGTAAACTACACAAACACTGAAAATAACAATCTGCAGTTACCTGTTCATCTGAATCTTCAAATATTCTCAAGCCTCTGCCATATGATGTACCACCGTGCAAGCACAGTTCTACCATAGGTACTGCAGTATGTTGTTCATCCGGCGCTGTGCTCTTGTGTTTCATTGCATGCAGATTGTAGAATTTTACATAATGTCCTGGCTAGATAATATGAAAGCAGAGCATGTAGAATCCACTCTCTAGAATAGGCTGATAGCCGACAGACTTAATGCAACACTAGATGTTGTGTTTTTTGTGAAATTTGGTGACATGTACTATCCATCTAGCAAGAAAATTAAAAACGAGAGAATTCTTTCCCTGGTGTGAAAAGTAGTCTATTGCGATACGCCAGTGTGGACCCTCAAAGATGATTTTGCTTACTGGTCAATTATAGTCTATGGACACATTCACGACAGACTGATAAATTAATTCATGGTCAGCTCTAGCTTCTGATGAAATGCAACTGCACACACACATGCAGGGTTCCCACTTTTCTGCACTCACAAAATTCCAGGATATTTCCAGGATTTTTCCAGGATTTTATACAAAATT
>JBCAUI010003262.1:0-10325 GCA_038406195.1 Haplosyllis anthogorgicola
TTGACCACTATTGGTTATTTTACTGAAAATAGTATAAATTCCCTGCCAAATCTGCCTAATTTAGCAGGGGAAAGAATAAGGAAAACCCTAGATTAACGTGACGACTACATTTCCTACAATTACATGTGATCCGTGTATCAAATTATTATCAATATAAGTTCTTCATACTCGACGCCAACCGCCCTACAATAACAAACTTTTTGCCTTATTTCCTCTCTTCTTATGTCATTGGTGCCAACGTCAATTACGTTTATGTAGCCAAATGGTTTTCCATGCTGTAATAATTTATCTGAAGTAGAAATTAAAACATGATGGAAAACAACTTCATTTCTTAAGGTTTGGTCACATCTGTGGTGAGTGAGAATAATACACCCAGTTTATTGCCCATCAGGTGCTTCATATTGTGGTTGTGGACAACTCCTGCACTCTTGTATCGCAATTTACCGTGTCATCCGGAATATAGCCTTATAATCCGTTTTGTTAAACCACACTTCGTTATCCGACTGCCTTTAAGGGACCGTAGTCTGCAAATATTCGGAGGAAAATGGACAATTTCAGATTGATTTTCCTGACGTGCAACCCTCGTACTAATTTTTGTTGTTAGTGTGTTCAGAGTCGTTATCTCACAGTTGAAGGACTAGAGACTTCGGTTAGAGTTACCACCAGGAGTGCTGCAGACTTCCTACCTTACACCTGCAGCTGCAGTCACATTACAGTCTAGAGACTGGTTAATTTATGGTCTAGAGACTGGTTAGATTTGTGCTAACATCATTAGCAGCCATTTTAGTTAGTTGAAATTGCACCTCTTAACAGACTACATGTATTTTGTAATTTTGTTAATAAATCTACCAAAAGTCTAGAGACTGTCGTTCTAGTCTTTTTACAGTCGTTGTCCCTTGTTTCTTTGTCTCTTTTCTAATCAAGACACATCAAGAAAAAGGCTTCTTTAATGGCTAATGTTAATCAACGCCATCCCAGTTTTAAAGGCAAAGTTGTTGGCCATCAATCATTTGATTGACGTCAACAAAAATCTCTTGTCTGATCCAGACACACCAGCAAAGCATCAGTTTTTGTAGGTATTTTCTTTTGAAAGCTCAAAGCTTCTGACCTGAGAAGCTGGTAATTGTATTAGACGTCTTAGTGCAATAACTACTTCTTGTTTGGCATATATTATCTGGCCTACCCCTGTGCAGTTCCAAGGGACAACCTCTCATGAAGCTTTCCTGGTTAATCGGATTCGCGAGCACCCATTACAAAACACCCAATGTATTTGTTACTCTCTGGGGATTTTGCGCTGGAAGATACAGCCCTCTATGCATGTATATTCCATACAGCATCAATGGAGGTTCCAGATATTGTGATAACATTGGGATTGCGCTCCTTCAAAAACAAATATATTGAGTGTTCTCTATTGTTACAAGGGAAGGGTAACAGGGTAACAAGGGTAACAGGGTAACAAGGGAACATTTGCATTTGCTATACTTTGCATTACTTCAAGTTCACCAGATGAAGTTATTCAACTGCTTGTAGTGGTGACAATTTTTGACGGCAGCTTTACCGATTAGACTAATTAGTAACATTAACATATTTTACAATTACTAGTGTGATGCACTTAATTTTTTACCAATTAAATCATTATGAAATATATTATAAAATCATTCAGTCAAAATGCAACTAAAAAAAGTAAGTGGATAAAAGACCGACCAGACTAATAAGTGTAAATAAACTAAAAAACTAGAAATGTATTTTACCTCATTTGTATTCAACCTTTGGTAGTCTTTGTGGTGTTTTGTCTCGTCGACGTTTCTTGGGGCCCCACTCTGTTCTGCACACAAGGCGCAAACGTTTTGATAATACAACGCCGGAATGTTGGCATGAATATCAGGTAAAGTACAGGGTTCGCCATTGAGTTTATTGATGACATCAAGACATTGACCTTGAACAGAAAGAAAACACTTAAACGGCAGTAGATATTGACCGCAGTATAATTATCTCATATGAAAGTTTTATTTTTTGTTTGTGAAAATTTAATAAAATAAAATATTTGTCTGTAGTTTTTTCTAGGTTTATTCTGCAATGGCTCGCACTTGTTGCGTGAATGCATTAAGCAAATGGTCTTCAGGTTCTGTAAACGTCCCAGTAAGGGTGCCAAAGAGCTGCTGATGGTGAATTAAATACCCTTCTAATGGCAGGTAGTGGGACGACAAATGGGTGACTACAAGATAAAATGAACTGCATGCACGGAAAACAGAACATGTTTTGGCAATAGCTGAACAATTTTCACTTGATTTTGTGACTTATAATTGGAATTTCGATATAAAAATTCAAAAAAGTATATTGTAAGCTATGTGCAACCAGCATAAATGTACTTGCATACTGAATAAAGTATAGAAAGACTTTCTGAAAGATGAAAATGCTATGGTTGAGTTTTTGAAACCTCCAAAATTGATGAGCTATTGTGTAAATAGTTTTTCTTTACTAAAATGGAAAATATCACAGTACTTTGTGTGTCTTTATCATCTACTAAATCATCATCTCCTTCTGAAGCGTAGGCCAAACATGTCATTAAAGGATTGTTTGATTTAAGCATTGATTTGGATGAATACTAATTTTTCTCCTGCACACCCAGCTATAGCCGTACCAGATCGTTAAATTTATATCAATTTTATTTCAATAGAGTGTCAATAACCCAGCGTGAAGCTCAATTGAAATTCAATTGTTAGAAGACCTTAACTTTTCATAGTTATTTAATGATCTGGTTTATAATCAATGTATTCTTTGATGACTTCCCCTACTCTCTCATGCTTTGTGTTCTTCAGATTAAATCTAGGATGGTGCGCATAATAGTGCACAGAACAGCAAATGGGGATTATTGACTAGTTAGAATACTATATAACATAAAACCCTCTCTGGTTACTTCCATTGAACAACGTGAATAAACAAAGCATTTTATTTTAATTGAGACACGCCTACTTTGTATGTGGTGCATTGGCAATTCCGCAAAGATATGTTCGTATCATTTTAAATTTTACTTACGCAGACAAATACGTCTGTGTGTCAGTTATCGTGAGTTCAGGTATTGGACCAATAAACCATTCATCCTTCATCCAAGGAACGTGGGTGATGAACTCCTTAAAATCTGTATGGATCTAATTTAACGAATTGGATAAATTGGATACTACTACATGAATCTTTGGTTGTGAGTGAATAAACTTTCCCAGATACGCTATTGAACGACATAAAGCCCAACATAAAGTTCTATTGTTTCAAAATTGGTATGAGATGAAAACAAACAAACAAACAGAAGCAATCTTAACAAAGTTACCTTGCATTTTATCCGGTATTGAACGACAGGTGAACAACCTCTCGGGAATATCACTCTTACTCCTGAGTTCTCAGGGGTGTACACCTGGTTGTTCAGATTCGATACAAGAAAGCCGTCTTCTGTGGTCATTGGATCCACTTGTATTTTGCTCTGGTCAGCTGCCATAGATTCGAATAGTTGTCACAGTGACAAAAATGCAGTTCACCTTTAAGTGCTTAATTAAGTGTTAAGTACTTAAATTGCAATTAGAAACAACACACGGCCTCCTTTATACCAATTACAAAATTTATGAAATGTAACATTTTCAGATCTGATAAAAAACTCAATTAGGAAAAACCTCGATTAACGTTTACAAATAGAATTTTTGTTTACAATTTGTTGTCATATGTAGTGCAGTTAATCCTTACACTGTTTTTGGTCGTCATTCCTATCAACATACAAAGATTCGGCCGGAGCTTTGTTTGCAATTTTGGCAAAATCACGCCGAGCAACATTTGACAATTCATAGCATCCATAGCAATCTCCAATTGGGTTGTTATCGCTAAAAAGATACATATTTGGCTATCAGTTTAAGGAGAACAAAATTGTATCCCGTGCACCCATAAGTCGCTTGTTCTCGAACGTTCCCAAGATGGGATTTTAGAAATTCACGTTACATATATTTTTAAACTCAGACAAAGGGACAATGGGGAATTATAATGGACACAAAAAGAAGAAATAATCGTGAATTTCGATTCACGAGGGAAGGTGGCACATAATTGGTCTCTGAAAATGTCATCCAGTATAATAATTTTTCACAGTTTAATCTGTGAAACTGTTTCGAATTTGGAGCGACTGTGCCCATGGGTTTGAAGGCCTTGATGCTCAGTCATTACTGATAGGAACTTAAACTGTATTTGTTGGTGGTAGGGTAACATTTTGATTTAAAATATTTCTACTGCACCCATTGCACCAACGATCATATTCGCTTAGCAAATATTTTTTGCAGATAAATAATGTAAACAACCCAATTAAAGCCAGAGTTTTAAACTTTCACAATATTACTGACTAGTTAATCCACTCTGCAGGGTTTTCGTAGTTGAAGTTCGAAGTCTCATGTCCTGTATTACTGGTGGCATCGGGAATCGCAGCACTCTCTGAATACATAGGTACAGCTTCTGAAACGGATTTCATTTTAAGTCAGTGGAATTCCAAGCTGTGTCTGTGACTCAGACAAAATCGCCTATTGTTCTCAAAATGAAGAGCCTTAAGTAGCCATTTCATCTTCCGAATCGTGTAATAAACAGGTATTATCTTTTTTATTTGTTTGTTAACTTTTGTGATTAGAGGCATATTCAACTCAAGTATATATATAAATTGATTACACAATAACTGGTTTCAATGTGACAGAGTTACTGTGGTCTAATTTATGGCCTTAAGGGAAATTGGCTCTAGAGAGACACAAGGGAACCAGTTAAAGACATCATTGGGAAGAAAGAGTTCACTAGGGTGCAGAGGTCAATATCTATCGTTTCCCAAATGAATTATTATGATGCAAAATACCTCAAGCCAATGCTACTTAAACCCAAATTGTTTCGTCATTTTAATTTAACAACATGAACAATCTGAATCTAAATTATGTAAATTATAGAAATTGTATCAATTGTGTACAGAACGGAATACAAGGGAGCTCGCCTTAGCCACCGTGTTAAAGTTCTGATACAATTTCTGTATACTGATATTCTGTTTATTTTACAGTAATTGAACCCCATTGCGCCGAATTCATCTGATAAGACAATACAAAGCATAAAAAGGTAATCCGGTGTAAAGCCAAAAGTATGTTTTTCTGTACATTGGTATATTGGTATATAAGTCAAATGCTGTTATACAACTGTGCACAGCGATAGAAAATCAGTAATATTCAATTTCTATTATAATTTCAAAAATATTGGAGAAATTTGGTTTGAAGAAAGTGTGAGTGAAAAATGCTTCGTAATGTAAAAGGTGTAAAACCTACGTAATCTCTTGTAGTAGCTGGTTTCCATATACATAACATCCCCATAACCCCCTGAAATAACAAAGACAACAATGCCTTTCAGTCGAAGGCCCACCGCCAGCTCCTAAACAGTCATCAAAATGTCACAAACATAAAGAAATGACCTTGACCTCTCTGTTGACCATGACCTTTTGTATCGGTCACAAATATTAAAACAATACAAAATCAGCCAAAAACTAAAAATTTTCATTCAAATAACCTTGCCCTTTTTTATTCCTGTGACCTTGAATTTGATCCAGTTTGATCCAAATTCCAACTGGACCTAGATATTTTAAAGATCTAATAGCATACCAAAAATAAACCATGTAGATCACGCGTCTGATTAGATATAGCCTGAACAAACAGACAGACAGACACATGAACATGACTGAAGACATTAGCCTCTCATCATACGCGGGCGGTTAATTTTACATTGAAAACTTTTGCTTTTCATTCATGAACCTTCGAATAACCAATAATAAATTAGCTAGGTTTTAGAGGGTATATTGTGCATCAATAAATCGTTACCTTGTTTGTAATCAAGGTAACACATAAAGGGATCAAATATGAACCTAACTGGGCTTTTGTTGAGACAAGGTCAATTTAATCTTAAAAAGCACAATGTTAAGAGACTTTACTGTCGTGACGTCACACAACCATGGAAGAGACCTCTTAAGTTGAGAAAGGTCCTTCAACCCTCTCATGTTGTGCTACCAAGGCTTGTTTTCATGGTTTCTTAAGAATCCCCTCTTTCTGATATAAATCTTTAGAAACTCCCGTTTAAAAGATAGGTAGTAGAAGTTTTCTGTTTTAATTTCTCTGCCACAATATGTGGAAGGCTATTTTGTACTTTCTACATATCAACATGATCATGTAAATCGACTAATTACAGTTTTGGAACAATAGGAATTTAAAAGCACGACGTGAAATTCCTTTTCTTTCCTTATTGTTCTGTACGTTTTTAAATTGACAGGAATTTCAGGAGCTGATATATTTTGTCTCTATTGTAATACATACCGTCCTTGTCTCCTTTTAGCTTGCTTCCTCTGCAACCCATGATTTTGAATTTAACACTTGTAAAATCTGAGCATGAACTTCTCCAAGAGAAAACTTATCTCCTGCTACATCTGTGAGATTCAAACAGTCAGAAATACATTTATTTGAAAAAATGTACAACCTCAGAAGAAAAACAATTGTATCGAATAAGAAACAATAAAATTTTACACAATGGAGAGAACTTATTGCATACTGGATGAATAGAGTTTCACGCTGTAATTTCATTCAAACAGAAGCTTCAAAATCAATAGGAACAGACGTCGATAAGATAAATTACGTAGGCCTTCACCTTAAGAAATTTAGAAACGTTATTATAGGTTTTGCTTAAATCTTACCTTGCCTTATTTTGTCTAATTTGTCTAATCTGTCTAATTAGATAGGATGAAAATGTACCAAAATACACCAACTTTTGATATGACATTGTGTTTGATGTATGTAAATTGAACCATTTCCAGTAAAACTACCATATTATACTGTTTGAATATACTAAATCTATGTATAATTGCTGAAATTAGCACTTTTCAATTCTATCTAATTAGACAGATTAGACAGATTAGACAAAATAACGCTAGGTACGGATTAAGCAAAACCCCTATTATCGAAAAAATACCATGCTGTATTATTGGAGTGGATCAAATATAGAGTGAAACTCTATTCTTACAAAATAAATATTTCATTGTGCTTCATGACTGAAATATTTTGTAATTGAAAGGTAAAAAATTAAAACAAAATTGTTTTAAAAAGTGTCTAAATTATCAGTATGAAACGAATGTACAATTGCCGGTCACTTTCACGTGATTAGCAAATGATCCAAATATTAAGTTTCAGAAAACATGTGTTTAAAAATATGACCATATTTAGGACATTTTTGTTTCATGCCAAAACATTTTTGGTCCGCAGAGAATAATTGTATAATTGTACATACCATTCTTTTATGAAATCCATAATGTCAATTTTCAGGTCCTTTCTCCAAATTGAAGAAGGAAATACTGACAATATTGTATTTGTGCACTTGACTAATTTCATATTTTTTACTTATAAAACCATTGTTATTCAAGCGTGAATAGTAAACTAGATTATGACTTCCCATTATGAGTCATTTTCTCACAATACAGAAATAGTACGTCTTGCATGTAGTTACATGTAATGATGATGAAGCATTGTGAGAAAAGAAAAAATTAAATACATATATCATTCAAAGAACAATAGAGCAAAACTTAAATTTTAGGTGACAGTCTTTTGGTGTTCAAACGACTTTTGTGACTTTAATTGAAACGTAAGGTACAAGTCTTCAGCAATTCGTTTTTATTTGGTTAAACATATCTTTATCAAGGAATATTCTGTTTATCGTACTTTTGCCAGTATTTAATTAAGAATTTTTTGAAGTATCCTTTAAGGTTGACGAGGTGTCTTTCATGGTTATGTGACGTCACCATGGTTAATAGGACTTTAAAATTTTATTCTGGCTTTACCACGGTGGTCGAACTGAGACTGCTGGAAACGTTATACAGTCAACTGTAACAAATCCGGGGAAAATATTTCGACAGTCAAGTTGACAAATCTTAATAATTAAGCTGCCTAATGATTAATACTTTATTGATAATATTAGGTATTGTATTCTCTGTAAACTCAAATCATGAAATTCTATTCAGTTTTGGAACAATAGCACTTCAAAAGCACAGCATGGAACTTTTGTGTTTTCCCTTTTGTTACGTACATTCTGAAATTTATAGGAATTTCTTGATTTGTTGTATGCAAACAAAGGGAAGCCATCTTGATTTAATGCTGAACTGCTATGTTTTTTATTTTCAAATATCCTTAGTTATAATGCACAAATGCATTTCAATTACATGCCTTGTTTTCTCTGATATATAATTAATGCACCTCATGAAAAAAATAGGGAATCATACAGTTAAGAAAGAGAACTTGGTTTTTCTACCATTGTCCCCAGATTTATCATAGTTGACGGTATGCCGTTTATGGAAAATCAACAGTTCGCACACCGTGTTTACACACGGCTATTTTACTCTCCGTGAGTCAATTTATTGTTAAATTAGACAGAAGATTATATAGTATTATTAGCCAGATCATGAAATTTCTATCAAAAGTAAAATTAATTTCACGATGTGTTGCTTGAGCTAAAACATGACCATGAAATTGAGTTAAATCATGAAATTCCTATTAATTTGGAAACATACAAAATTTCATGATTTGTTTTATTGTAGTTATTTTGCTTTGAGATTTATTTCTAATGTTATTGTGTTAACGCCGAAACCTAGTAATTTCTAGGTTTTTTTTCATTTTGTAAAGTTGACTATTTTACCCAAGTTAAACACGTAAACACTCGCGTAGTGTAGTGATTATTTGGCATAATTTGCTTTATGGACTGCATCTTTACACAAAATTAAAGAGAAACACAACTTGGCAGTATTTGGAGGGTTATTGCCACAACTCATCAGCTGGTGAGGACAAACATTGTTTATTCAGGTGAAAAAATTTAATTTTTTCTTTGCAACCTAATCAATTAGTAAATATTCCCTTAAGAAACGTAGTACGACTGAATGCTCCTATAAAATGCAGCTTATCGTCGTCGCAACATCCTGCTAGATTCCCTGGAATCGTTTGTTCAGCGTAGACAATCAATCCACTGTGCTGGCAATCCAGATTTTCAGTGTGTACAGTGATGGTGTAATTTGTTCTGTCTTCTGCAGAGTTCCACAGTTTAAGTTGGAAGCTACACTAAAATAAAACAAATTTGTGATAGTAAATATCAGCTCAGGAAATAAATGGGATCGTGTTAACAATATGATTACGATATACGATGTTTCACTTGAACAGGTGTATCGTGTGAATTTCTTTTGTTTCCAATTTAAAATAGCTTGAATCCATTTTCAGCAGTTTCAGACTTCCATGTGTAATTCTGGAGAAAAAAAAGTAGCCAGGAGCTCCCCCCCCCCACCTAATTTGGGAAAATGCATTTCTGGCCATTTCCCATCATCTTTGACACTGTGTGCAAAAAACCCCAATTTCAGTGTATTTTAGTGATTGGACTAGTGCACTTTAAGACCTAAATGGCCAAAATTGGTTACTTTAAAAAGGATATCAAAGCAAATTGTCACTTTAAATCCACTATTAACACCTGAATGGCCAAAAAGTTTTACTTAAAATGCGATACCTAAGAAATTGTCACTTTAAATCCACTTAAGACCTAACTGACCTAAAATCGTTAATTTAAATGGGATATCTAAGTAAAATTCTTGAAGTATTCGAGTATTAGACTTTTCGGCTGTATACCAAGAGGTTAGCTCGTTTTACCTTGGATTCACTTGTTATTTCTGTACATGTGCTGGTGTCTCCATCTGTCACTTCCTTGTAATCAGTCGTTGTTTCTATGTTCGGACCAGGAATTACTGACAGCCTTACCAGGTTTATATCGTAACCAACATATTCTCTCCAAACCTCTGTAAACGTGTTATTAAACATAAGACGAATAATATCACGAAGGAAATATTGAAGAGGTTTTCAGCGCTGGGGATAAATTGGCTTTAAATATTTATTTTGATATTTATTTCTTCATTGCGCCTACCAATAAATATTAATTAATTTCACAAAAAAACTAGAATGATAGATTTGTAATAAAACTTTCGGTATTGTAACTATTTTTATCACATTGAAAAAAATTATTAGAAAAAAGTACAATATATATTTGAAGAGAAGCCTCGCACGAAATCGAGGAGTATTTTCTGACTTATGAGATCAAATGCAGACAACCAAAACTGTGAAGATTTAATTACGCTAAATGGGGGATCTCAATGATACGATTTCTCAGATCAAGAAATCAAAGGAAATTTTACCCCCGCAAAGTACGTGAACTGGCCAATGGACGATTATGTGCCTCTTAGCAGGGCACTTAGAACAAAAGGTTTAAAG
>JBCAUI010003273.1:0-10325 GCA_038406195.1 Haplosyllis anthogorgicola
ACACCAGATCAAGAAAGCAAAAGAAATTTTTCCCCCACCCCCCACCCCACACAGTACGTGAACTGGCTAATGGACTATTGTGTGCCTCTTAGCACGGCACTTAGAACAAAAGGTTTAAAGGTGCGAGAGAGTCCATTGACCAGATACAATTGGCTGTATTGACCATTTCTTGATCTGATAGCATGGAATTCTTTGTAGCAAAATAAAATTAGACTATTTTCAAGGCCTGCTGAAAAATACAAAATACAAAAGGCTTATCTATTTTCGAGTCTAGCGAGTTTGGATTGACGTTACTGCAATAGTAATTGCTGCCAATAGATCAGTATGAAACAGTCGTTAGTCGTTCACAGTGCATTTTCCAATTACTGAAATTCTCTTCATCATTTTATAAAGTCCATGTAAGAAAAGCTACCAAATAGAAACAAAAACGCTGTCAGCCTGATCTTTAACTACAATTGCTTTTTTTAGTTCCAAATGAACAACATGAACAATACAGAGGATGAAACTCCTATCAGTATTGGAACAAAAGAAATTCAAAGCACTGCATGGAAGTCTTTTGTTTTCTCTTTCTACTTTCAAACTGATAAGATAATCAGGAGTTGTTACAATGTTCTACCTCATTACAGTAGGATAAACAGGTGGAAAAAATCTTGATAATATCGCATAATTAATGTTAAAACAAAAGTCTCAACAAATGTCAAATATTTTTATGTCTGCAGTTGCACTGATCCCTGTAGAATTTGTATTATCCTGGAGACCTGTTTCTTTTTTAATTTGTACCACTTTGACGTCCGTTTGGTACAGATGTTGGTCACGAAGTAAAACAAACACAGCACCATATGTAGGTAACTTTTAAATATGTAATCCAATTCACAGTGACACTGACTTTTTTACTTTTGATACGCCTGAAAGCGTGAAATTGTATTGTTCCATTGTCGCTAGGGTTGTCGTTGAAACAGCACAAAAAAGGTATTTATCCAGATTTCCTATGGAAGATACGGAAACGTTTGAATTGTCTATTTCATTTTAGCCATTTCAGACATCAGTACATAAAAATCGTATCATTTTGGAAACGAAGAGAACAAAGAACAGAACGAAAGAATTTCACGTTATGCACAATTCTTAAATGACTCTTAAATGACCAGACGTCCATCAGAAATGATGTCAAGAAAACTTTTGTAACGAGAAGACAAATATTAGAAATAGTAGGAATAGTCACAGGAGATCCTCATCAGCACATTGGCAAATTGCGGGAAACATCATGCACATAAACCGGAAGTGACATCATTGGTGATGTCACGATGTCATGTGACCATAACAATTGGCCAATGGTATAAAACATGGGGTCCTGGGCATTCCAATTCAGAGGGATCAGAGAGCTTGTAGAGGTAACTCTATCAGAGTGTATTCCTGAATTCTTGGTGGTGGTACAGGTAATTCAATTAGATTTTGCTATTAAATGAACTCATAATGTACAACAAAGTAATATATAGAACTATTTATTAAAAGAGATCACTTGTAAAGTATTATTCCAGCAGTATTTATTAAAGTAGAATGTGCCAGAGCTACATAATGGCCATTGTTATTCAAGGAACACCTGACTTATATTGTTGAATATTAATTACAGGGTGTTATACAGATATATCTTTGCTCAATGTCCACTTGTTGCAATAAAGAAGTCAGATTGTTAAAATCTGGTGCATTTGTCTTGTCACATTTTAGTCGCATGCCCACTAATCCTGCATGAAAGCAGTAAAAGAGAGATTAATAGAAGAAACATTACAAACTGGCACCCAATGAGGAACACACACAGTGACAAGTGAAAGAAAGACCAGTACAATCATCCCTCTGTCAGAGCATCATGAGACATCATCAGGCAGATGATTGGGAGTAGCTGTGGGTCACAGAAACCTTCAGAATTACCAGGTTGCAGCAGGTGCAATTGGCAGCACAATTTGAAGGCTGTAGCAGGCTGCAGCGGTGATCCAGTATGACAGTAGACATTAGACAATTAGATTTCAAGTCTTTGTGTATGAACATGAACTGTTCCTGAACATTTTAACATTAATTGACATTGAGCATGGGCTACCATGCAGGCACCCAGTTGAACACACCCTGTCTTGTGATTTGAGGGGACTGGGCTTGGATGAGTTGGCAGTCTAGGACCTGATGAAAAGATTGTGCAATCAGGTAGCATGAGTAAAATTATTTAGTTTCACTGCATTATTAATTAAAATCCTCCAGGACAACTGCTGTCCAGAAGTGAGAGAAGTCTAGCCAGCATGACACTGAGATGACAAGTGCAGTGCAAATTGCAGCCTGGACAGTAATAAGTCCAGGTGGTGTAGCTAGTTCTGCATTATTCTGATGTAAAGGAGTTTCAAATTTGCCTTAACTTAACTTGTACATATTTTAAATTAGAGAGTCTTGTGAGAGCACAACCAAGTGTTCTCCCTTATTTAACCAATTCTTTATCAAGTAAGCAAGGGGTTAAATGTCCAAGGTCATGAATATGTAAGATGTCCACAGAGATGCCATTTCATTCTGAGGGCAAGGGGGAATCTGAAGCTAGTATCTGCATTGTGGGAGAGGAGGGAAG
Organism: Haplosyllis anthogorgicola; assembly: GCA_038406195.1. Taxonomy (NCBI): domain Eukaryota; kingdom Metazoa; phylum Annelida; class Polychaeta; order Phyllodocida; family Syllidae; genus Haplosyllis; species Haplosyllis anthogorgicola. The sequence continues at coordinate 2,600 of JBCAUI010003273.1, forward strand.
TGCTGTAGATGAGGGTGCCATGTGAAGGGTACATCCCTTTGGGGTGCTAATTCATTTCACTCATGAGGATGGAGACCCAGTCTCTGATCCTGCTTTTACAGAAGCATCTGTAAAAGACATATGCATCCATGAAACTGGAGCTGTGCCAGCTTCTTTGCATCAGCTCATGGAGTGTGACTTCTTGATCATGCTCCATGAAGCACTGAATCCAACTTTGTTCAGAAGAAAGTTGGGCAGGCAAGTATGCTTGATGGGGTCAACCCTGAAGGTGGACATGCACATTTCATTCTTAGAAACTCTCAAAAGAGTCAGTTGGGAGAGGGAGGAGGTAAGGTGCCTAAAACTTGCCACTGCTGTGGCAGAGCCAGTGGTGTCTGAAGAAACTGAAACAGAAGCCATGATGGAGGAAGTTCCTCCTCAGGCTCCTACTCCTGCTGAGGAGGAGGGGGCTGATGATGAAGCTGACACTGCACATGCCAGGGATGTGGCCATTATTAAGGTTTTGGAGGGGGTGAGCAGCCAGCTCATAACTTTCAAAGCCCTAGCTAAGGGATCTCAAGAGCCTACCTCTTCCCTTCCTGATGTTAAGGGGTGCAAATACCCAATACCATCAGCCTCTGGGAGCCTCCCAGGGGATACATTGCATCACGAAGGGGTGGTTTTGATAACCCAAGTGCAGCAGATCAAGCACTTCAGTGGGGAAAAGCCAGTCCCCAAACAGGAGTTAGATTTCAAGACCTGGTGTACTGACATGTATGGGGCACTCAGGAATTATCTGGAGTCCTCCTTGCATCAAAATATGCAGAGTTCTTTGTGTGGTCTCACCAAAGAATGCATGGAGAACTTGGGTCTGAATGCTACTATGCATGATATTGTTGGTGTTTTAAAGAAACAATATGGCACTGTGGAGAGTGGTGACCAGTTGATGGCTAAGTTTTATCAAATGACTCAACAGAAAGGGGAGGAGATTGCTCACTTCACAGGGAGGTTGGTGGAGGGACTCAATAAAATACAGAGGCGCTTTCCCAAACTGATGCCCCCCACAGACTGGGAGCAACAGCTCAGGGAGCAGTTATTCCAGAGGGGGCAGGTGAGACCTTGGAACCCTCCCCCCAGGAAGATGTGGAAGCAATGGGAGAGGCAGCCATGAAGGCTCCAAACCCAGCTCCGGGACCTCAGTAATGAGTAAGAAGGCTAAAGTTAGTAGTAGGAAATACTACAATCCAGATCCACCAGTTCATTTAATAGGTAAAGCAAATGAAACAAAAATTTTATTAGATGGAAAAAATGTTTGGCCCTAGTGGATTCAGGTGCCCAGCTCTCTACTATCAACAAAAGCCATGCCAAGAAGCTGGGATTAAGAATCAGAAAGCTCAACTCCTTTTTAGACATGGAAGCTACAGGGGGAGGAGAAGTACCTTATCTGAGATATGTAGAAGTGCACATGCAGGTCCTGGAGATTCCAGATTTTTCGGAAGATTTGCTAATGTTTGTAGTGAATGACAGCACTTATGGGCAAAGAGTCCCCATTGAAGTTGGATCTCTCCATATTGATCAGATTTTGGAGAAAGTCAAATCAAAACACATAGATCATCTAAGTAAGGCTTGGCAGAGAGGGAGAGTGTCCTCCCTTGTGGCAGGAAAGTCTGCCCAAGTCCATGCAGGTGATACCTTCAGTCTTGATGATGTGAAGGGTAAGGTCAAATTGACCAGAGCGTATACTTTGAAACCATATGCAGGCATCCATGTGAACCTGGCTACCCAGGATAAGGGCCACAAGCAGTGGGTGAACTGTGCATTAGAACAATTCAGAGGAAATGGTTTACCTGAGGGAGTAAAGCTGAAATCCTCCTATTCTCCTCTAAAAGCTGGTTCAAGCAAGACATATGCAACCTTGCAGAACATGACTGGTTGAACCATTTGGATCAGAGCCAAAGTGGCTGTAGCAAAAATTCAACCAGCCAATGCTGTTCCTGTTGCATTAGCTCCAAACATTAGGGATGGGAATGCTTCAGGGGGGAAAGGAGAAGGGGATCCTGGAAAACCAGCTCCACTCCCTAAGGAAAAGTTAGAGAAGCTGTTTAGTAAGCTAGATCTGTCCAGTCTGGACAGCTGGTCTAAAGAAGACCAATGAGCAGCTAGAGAATTGTTAATGGAGTATGGTGCTCTGTTTGCATTTGATGATCTTGACATGGAAAAAACTACCATTGTTAAGCACAAGATCAAACTTAATGATTATACTCTGTTTAAAGAACACTATCAGTGTATACCTCTGCACCAGTTTGAGGAGGTGTGAAAGCATCTCCAAGAGATGTTTGCCATTGGAGCCATCTGTAAGTCAGTGAGCCCTTTGACAAGTGCAGTGGTGCTAGTCAGGAAGAAGGATGGGAGCCTCCATTTCTGTATTGACCTGAGGCCATTAAGTGTGCAAACCATCAAGGATGCTTACAGGTTGCCCTGAATTGACAAAACTTTGGACTCTCGCAATGGAGCCATTCTTTTCTCTTCTTTGGATTTGAAATCAGGCTATTGGCAAGTGGAGATGGATGAAGCTAGTAAGCCTCTCACTGCCTTCACATTGGGTCCACTCAGATTTTCTGAGTGTGAGCGGATGCCCTTTGGGCTTACCAATGCACCAGCCACCTTCCGAAGGCTGATGGAAAATTGCCTAGGGGAGCTCCATTTAAATTGGTGTATAATCTATTTAGATGACATAATTGTCTTTGCCAAAAACCCTAAAGAACACATAATGCAGTTAAGGGGGTCTTCGACAAATTATTTCAGGCAGACCTTAAGCTCAAACCAAGTAAATGTGAATTCTTCAAAACCCACATTTCTTATCTTGGCCACATTGTATCCAGCCAAGGCATTGAGACAGACCCTAAGAAAGTGGAAGCCATTTGCTAATGGCCAATTCCTCAAACTATTACAGATGTCAGAAGCTTCCTTGGTTTTACCAACCATTACAGGTGCTTCATTCACCAATATTCTCAGGTAGCCCAACCTCTCAACAAACTCACATCTGCAGAAAATGCAAAATTCAAAAGAAAGCCATTCAACAGTCTGAGGAGTGTGACACAGCTTTCAATAAGTTAAAGGAAATGTGCTGCTCCACTCCTATTCTGGCATAAGCAGATTATACAAAGCCTTTCAAAATCCACATAGATGCTAGTAAGTTGGGGCTCGGTGCTGTATTGTATCAAAATCAAGATGGGGTAGACCAGGTGATTTCTTATGGCAGCTGTACACTGAGCAAATCTGAAAGTCACTACCTTGTGCATAAACTTGAGTTTTTAGCACTCAAATGGTCAGTGACTGATCACTTTCATGAGTATCTTTATGGTGGTAACTTTGAAGTATTTACTGATAACAACCCACCGACATATATACTCACAAGTGCAAAGTTGAATGCTACTGGCCAAAGGTGGGTGGCCAAGCTAGCCAATTACAACTTTTCCTTGCACTACAAGTCAGGCAAAACAAATGTTGAGGTTGATGCTCTTTCCCGAATTCCTTGGGATTGTAGCCTTGATGTCATCACAGTGAAAGCCATTATCAACATGGGGAGCACAGGCAATGACTCCCAGGCAGGAGTGTATTTTGCCAAAGCTATATATTTATTTGGTGAACCTGTTCCCACTGGGTCAACCCTGATTTGCAAATCAACTCAAGTCTCCCCTGACAAAATCACAGATCAGGATTGGACTAAACTGCAAATGGCAGATCCTGTTCTGAAAGAGTTCATTACCTTACCTCAGAAAGGTAATTTGTCCAAAAGAAAGGTTCACATGGGTGACCCAGCATCCATGCATACCATGTTGAGGATTCACAGTCAGTTTGTCCTTAAAAAAGACCTGCTGTATCACAAGGTGAAGTCCACCAGAAAACATGCTCCTACCATACAGTTTGTCCTTCCTTCCCACAAGTCATAGGGAAAGGGCATTGGTAGCTTGTCATGATGAGGTGAGACACCTAAGGAGTTGAGAGGTGCATTGACTTGCTTTGCAATCATTTTTACTGGCCCACTTTGGCAAGTGACATGGAGAGACATGTCAAGCAGTGTGAGCACTGCATCAAATTCAAAGCCAGTCCACAAATGGCCACAATGTGTCCTTTAACTGCAACTCATCCACTCAACCTTGTACACATTGACTATCTCACCATAGAGTCTGGTAAATCAGACAAAGATGTCAGCATTCTCATTGTAACAGATCACTTCACTTGCTTTGCACAAGCTTTTGTGACTCCTATGCAGACAGCCAAAGTTGTTGCTAGAAATTTGTGAGATAATTATTTCATGAAATTTGGCATGCCTGAGAAACTCATCAGTGACCAGGGGTGAAATTTCAAAAGCAACCTCATAGCTGAACTTTGTAGTCTTGCTAGGGTCCAAAAGTTGTGCATGAGTCCATAAGGCCACAGACTAATGACCAATGTGAGCATTTTAACAGTACATTGATCTCCATGCTGGGGACTCTCCCACCTGAGTCCAAACAGTCTTGGCAGAATCAGATTGCTACATTAGTGCATGCCTATAATTGCACTAAGAATAGTGCAACAGGGTTCAAGCTCTATTTGTTTATGTATGGCAGGGAGCCATTGCTCCCTATTGATCTGGAATTTGGTGTCTGCACCCCAATGTTGCAGCAGTGCCACTCATAAGTATGTCCATAAGCTTCAAAATAAATTGGAATGGGCTTCCAAGAAAGCCTGAGATTAGCTCCAAAGAGAGCTTGAGGCATAAGCAATACTATGATATAAAGGTACATTGTATGCAGCTGGAGCCAGGAGACATGGTCCTTGTACATCAGTGAGCCTTCAAAGGTAAGCACAAAATTCAAGATAAATGGGAAAATATTCCCTATGAAGTGCTTCAACAGGTTGATCCTAAACTACCTGTATTCAGAGTGCAAAGCTCTCAAGATAAAACCAAAGTCCAGGTTTTTGCATCAGAACATGTTGTTTCCATTGCTCAGCCAGTCTGTGGACAAAGATGATTCACAAGTTGATGGCAAAACTGCCAGTGAGCCTGACTCAGATGAGTCAGAAGATGATGACCCAGCTAAGGAGCAGCCATATCAAGGTCCAATCATGAGGAGCAGGGCTAAAGTCCCTGTTCAAACAAAGCTGCAATTTTAAAGACAAATTTTTTGATGGTGGAACATTTTGAGATGTCTCCTGAGTTCACTGTAATGTGACTCAGTGTTTCCACATCCATTATGTTCTCTGTTGATTTGGATGGCTAGGCTGCCATTCAGTCACAGTGATCTTTTCTTGGTCACTTATTTGTATTTTTCTTGTCTCATGAAGTTTTACTTTTCATACAATAGCTATGGAGTGACAATTTGTTATATGACCTATTTTCTAGGAGTAGGGAATATTGGTATTGTCTGATATTAGTTGAACTCTACTCTGAAAGCATATCAGAGGTGTATTTGGAAAATGAGGTCATTAAAAATTGTGAAAAGTTCAAACTTGTTGGAAAAATACATAGGCTTCTCTGACCTCTACTTTGTGATAAAGTCCCATCATAGCATGAGGCTGTGATAGGTGGGATATGACCTGCACAGATTTGAGTCAGAATCTGGCCTAGATTTGTTGAAAATTATTGGATAAACAGTAGATGTGGTGTTTATTCAAATTATCGAGTTCTAGTTGATGTTATAAACATTTGTTTTGTTGGTTTTCACAGATAAATAACAACACAAACACACATTCCAGTTTTAAAATGATTTATTACTTATCAAAGCTGTGATTGGAATGATTGGATGGTCAATTGGAACAATTGTTGAAATGATTGATTGAGCAGTGGGAGACTGAGTCTCTAAAATAAAGAAATCATACAAATAACAAAATTGATTGACTCAAGGGGTCCTGCAAACCATATGGAACATGCCTCCAGCTTGAGTAAAACACTAAGAATCATAAAAGTAAAGAAAAACAATGAGGTAAATCAGTTGGAATCATCAACATAAAGCAATTTGGGTGGAATTACAAGATGAGATCACAAATCAGTTCAAGTATAATAGTTGAAAACTGTCCTTGCATAGGTGCTGCAAGTACTGTGGGCCACAAATCAACCTTTCAAGTACACCTGCTGTGGGTACACACAATTGCAGGCTGCAGCAACTCATTCGGTCTCCTCCTCCTTCACATCAGCAGAGGTGGCTTCCTGGACTGCTGGGGCAGAGAGCTCTCCCATGAAGCAAGGGAGGCTGGCATGGAGTTTTTCCATGTGCTTGTTCTATGAATCAGAACTATGCATGCCATATTTGGGGTAATAGGGGCATGCAAGGACCAGGTGGAGGTGTTCATGCCTCATGTGTGCCATGGCAGACACATGGTTACTGGTATTGCTACTGCAGCAGCAGCAGTAGTACCTTCTCTCATTTGTGTCCCGGTGGTCATAGCTTGGCACATCTGCTGTGGAGATGCCAGCTGAGACCAACTGGTCCTCCATCTTGATGAAGTAACAGGTCTGGGTGCCTGCGGCAGAGCTAGTGGAAGTCACCTCAGCAGTAGCAGGAGGGGGAGAGTCTGTCTGGGCTCTCTTGGCCAGTGGTTGATCCTCAGAAGGTGGTGCAGTTGAGGCAGGGGAGGTAGGACAATGGGACTAAAGCCCCTCTAGTAAATCCCAAAAGTGGGAAACATCGGTACCTGAAATTAGCAAAATTGAAGCATTAGAAAATTGTGTAAAGAAAATGCACAGAAATTAAACAAATTTGGCTGAAAAGAAAGTTGGCTTTAATATGTACCAGCAAGGCCCATTCGGGTACATCGCATGGCTTCTCCAAAGATCTGCCACCCCTGCGTGATCATGTTGGCACTCAGCTCGAACATTCTCGCTGCCTGGAAAGATAAACAGAGGTGTAATAAAAGAAAATGTGAGATTGGGTGCAAAATGATAAAAAGAACAAAACAACAGACGTGAGGTTAAGAAGACTTATCCCGATCATCACCTGCTGAGCTTCCACCTCTGTGAACACATTCTCTGAGCCAAACTCAGCTTCTGCATCTGCTCTTATGTCTTCGAGATGCTTGATTCCAGTGGTTTGGGCTTCTTCACCCAAATCCTCCGCATCTATCTTCTCAAAAGCCATAAGGAATGGCTCGAGTTGCTCGGGGTGCTCTGGAAAAAAACAAAAGGAAACTGATGAAGCGATGCTCAAAGAAATTCAAAAGCCAAACCAAATAAAATGACAAATAATTGAGGTTCACTGTGAAAATGCACCTTCCAGCTCACGAGCAGATTCTTCATGGAGGCAATCAGCCTCCTTATTGGGAACCTGAATTCCCCTTTTAATGGCTTGTACGTGAGCTTTGTGCTCACTGGAGCCCTCAAATGCAAAGCAGAAAGGAATAAGTAAAGGAACAGGTGCTGCTGGTTGCTGCCGGTCGAAAATGAAGGTTGTTTGTGAGGCTGCTGTGGGTACCAGCAGTTGTGGGCTGCAGCAGATGAACGGTTAAAAGTTCCAAAGAGATTTCTACTGCCAATCATTAAAATGTTTTATCTGTGTAACCATTTTGCTCAGTTCTAGTCAATAAAATTGAATTTTATGTTTCTTGGACTTTAAATATGTTTTTGACATAGTAAAGTAAATATTACCTACTTACTTTAGGAAACAAGTTCTCTCTCTGTATTACGTCTAATCACATCGGTATCGGCATTTCAACTGGCGGGTCCGGGTACTTTAGGAAAGGGTGCAAAATCTACCCGTCTACACTA
>JBCAUI010003284.1:0-10324 GCA_038406195.1 Haplosyllis anthogorgicola
AATCCTTGAGTCTTCCTTCTGGATCCATCTTCATTATGTGTGAGAAGATCTACCCAAAGATCCTCCCCTCTGGCACCACCAGCCATCTGGCATCTTCTATTGTCTCCTGAAGATCCACAAGGCCAACACTCCCATGAGACCCATTGTCTCTGCCTGCACAACCTCAAGCTACCAACTGGCCAAGTTCCTCACCAAGATCCTCCAACCCTACTGTGGCAAAACAGACATATTTGTGATGGACAGCAAACACCTGGTGGAGATCTGCAATGGGATTTCCCTCAAACCAGATGAAGAGCTGGTCTCTTTTGACATCAAGGCCCTGTTCAACAGCATCCCCATTGAGGAGACAGTGGAAGTTGTCAAAATGAATCTCACAGAGCACATGAATGACTCCACTCTCAATGGTCTCTATGGCAGAAGATACAGGTCCATCACATGGGGACTCACTCCCAGAGATCAGCTCCATGCTCAAAGTCATTCTCAACAATTGTGTGTTCACATTTCAGGGTAATTTCTACAAACAACTGCAAGGAGCAGCCATGGGTAGTCCAGTCTCACCAGTGGTCACCAACATCTACATGGAATACTTTGAGGAGAAAGCCTTCACACCAGAGTGTCCATTACCATGTCTCCACTGGAAGAGGTATGTAGATGATGTCTTCAACATACAGAAGAAAGGCCATCAAGAGATCATGCACTTGACTACCTCAACAACATCAACAGCTTCATCAAGTTCACATTGGAAGCACCAGATGAGTCAGGCGGGATCCCTTTTCTCAACACCATACCTACTCTGGTTGGCAGTAACATACAAAGCTCTGTCTACAGGAAGCCCATGCACTTGGACAGATACCTTGACTGGAGGTCAAACCACCCACTGTCCACCAAGAAAGCTATACTGCAGATGAATCATTATCCAGATTGGATCCTCAAGCCCAGGGAGCCTAAACCCAAGGAACCTGAAATCAATCCAACCACTGGAGAAGAGATCATCCCACTCCGCAAGGGGTATTACATCTCTGTACCATACTACCCAGGCCTCAGTGAGGAATACAAGCATTTGTTCAATGACACCACTGTCCAAGTGTGCTTCAAAGGCCACAATACTCTCAAGTCATTGTTAATGCATCCCAAGGACAAGATTCCAGACTCAAAGAAGCAGAATGTTGTCTATCATTGGTCCTGCCCGGAAGAAGGATGCAAGTCACGGTATGTCAGAGAGACCTGCAGAAGCCTTGGCAAAAGAGTCAAGGAACACACCAAACACAACACTTCTGCAATCTTCAGAAATTAAACCCACTATGGCCATCCATTAGCCAAGGTGGAAGGCTTCAAAAGCATTGACCAATATGCCTCACAGGTGTCCCAAGAAGCCAGAGAAGCCATACACATCTGCATATTGAATCCTCCGCTCAACAGGAATGCAGGAAAAATGACTGTGCCAAAGCTGTTCAATCAGCTCCTAGGATTTAAACCAAAGCATGATCGAGTTGCCACCCTTCAGGAACTAATGGACTTCAAATCCAGAGATGATGCCAACATCTCCACAGATGCTCAAGTACCCAGGTGTCCAAAATGCTCAACTCAAGCAAAGAGAGTCAAAAACAACTTGAGTAATTAAAATCTTACCACCCATTTTCAGTGTCAAGTCCCTCCAATTAGTCCAAACAATCACTCACCCATTTGGCAAAGGTGTGAGATGACTAGTTCACACCTCTAGATCTCCTTGAACAGATCTTTCATGTGTTCAGTCAATGACAGGTGTCAGATCACTCATCAGAGTGAAAGGTGTGAAGTTTGGATTTCACAGCTCTTGTGAGCAATTCTCATCATTGGCATGTGACACTTTGTCTAAATCATATAAATTTCAATATCCTTCAGGTCCAAAACCATTCTTCAAGCTGAAGAGGACAGTGCGACACTGTCAAAAAGCGCTTACTTACCAAAGTAAATGCATCTCGGATTGACACAAATTCTCCTACTAATCATACAACAGCGTCCGAAAGGAATCTCTTTAACTTAATAAAACTCTTGTATAAGCATTCCGTACGTAATTCAGACCATGAAAATCATATCGGTCCTGGAGCCTTGAGGAACGACAAAATCCCACGCAATGCTTGTAAGGTGCATATTAACATAGTGTGAAATTCTATTAGTGTAAAATTAATAGACTGTTTGTGATTAAAAGGGAACAGCACCAAGTGACAACAGCTGTCCTCAAAGTTGACGCGTCTACGTGTATGAAATTTCACGCTTGCTCGGTGCAGGCAAAGGTCGCGCACACACAGTTTCTGAAAAACCGGAATTACTTGTCACTTTTATACAAAGAAACAACGAAATGAAATAGATCTATACTGTCAATATAATATTAATATCAACTTGGCAAGTCGTTGGTTTATTAATTAATATTGTAAGCATTGTAACTTTGTAAGCATTTGCCTTTTAGATATATTGCACAGTTTATTGTACCTCATACAACAGATTAAAATATGCAAGGAAATAGATAAATATAAAAATTGCATTTGAGAAATCATTTTCAACGGGACTACTAAAATCCTTTGCCAGCATGTTACGATATTAATTTGAATTTTATGTTACGGTAGCCTACAAATATAAATTTCCACTACGATTAGAGTTAAAAACATACAACATGGTGAAACTTAGCCAAACATATGTGTCCACCACATAGGTTTCTGGAATGTAAATTAATCTTCCCCAAAGACTACAAATGACCAATGTTGACAGACAAATTAAAATGCATCAAGCGCATCACTACAAATGACTTTAAAATCCTTTCTCTATCTGATCCCAGTTACCAAGCAACGGGAATCATCCTTTAGGCTAAGAGCCAATTTCCTCAGCTGTTCAACTCCTTCTGTCCCTCCGTCACTCTAATCAACACTTGTCCAACCGTACAGGGACATTAATTGTAAACTATCTACACATTTTATGGTCACTGATCTATATTTTATAAGACAGACTCTTTTTGCTGCGGTCAGATGTCTGATTTTCTGAAATGGTTTGTCGAACGTCAAACGTATCCTTTTAAAACACGAATGTAGGTCAAACACACGACTTTTAAAATCAAAAGCTTTGCATACGAACTGCTTCAAAACTAGGCACGCTGTTGTCACTTTATAGTAGGTTTGCCATTTATCAGATTTATATCAATCTTCATCTCCAGAAATTTCTATCAATTGGACAAGATTTCAAAGCAAAATTATTCCAAACTGTGCTGTTAATACTAAAAGAATTTACCGTTTAAAAAGTTCATTATTCGTTATTAAGTAGCTTAAAAATCAGAAAAGTCAGAAAAAGCGCCTGTATGCCATAGTGGGTTGAATGATTTTCAATTTGCGTATTGCTTAAGATTTCAAGAAATTAGGTAACAATGTTAGGTCAATTGGAGGTTTCTTTTTTAATCTAAAATAAATTGTATAGACCTTGCACACCTAAAACATTGCTCCAAATGATTTAATTTTACTTGTTTTGTTTTCATCGTCTGTATAAATATGTTTATTTAGAACGTAAATTCAGTATCGTGCAAATGATAGACATTGTGGTGTGGTCTCAAGGTTACAAAACAATGCTTGTAACTTGAAGAACAAGCCATTTCGTGTCTAAACGCAAATTAATGTCCCCGAAAGTGCTTCCCATCTGAAATCAAGGGTTTATAAGTGTTATTCAATTCCATTACTCTCGATGAAGACATGTACATTTATGAATGTATCCACGCTAACTTATTGTGCCAAAGCCTAGGTGAAGGTACTCAGTTTTAAAGTTATGTTTCGAATTTGAACGGATATTGAATTACATTTAAAGTGTCCTATGAACTTTTTATTAAATTATAATAAATTTAAAATAGATAAAAGTATTTCAAAATGAGTACAATAGAATTTTACGTTTTGTGTTCATTCGCGTCAATAGACATGAACCCTTTTGTAGCCCAATTATCGTAATTACCTTGACTTGGTGCACACAATAGCAACATCCTGTCACATTTTTGTTGATTTTGCGACTCATTATGAAAAGCTTAATTTCCTGTCCTTTATAGCAGACAAAAGATATGAAATTTAATACTTTCGTCAAATTTAGATATAAAAACAGACACAGACAGATTTAAACACGTACACAGACTAGCCTATTATGCAAGAATTAAGTTCAAATTTATACCTTCAAACATTGACATGGATCAAATAATATAAAATAGTGAACACTTCACATACTAACCACGTACTTTTTCCCTGCAGAATTATCATTTTGTCAAGATACCGATTCATAAACTCGAGTGAAGGAAAAGTATGAGGCACATTTGAAAAATGTAACAACATGTGGTGAGACGAATCCCACTAAGATGAGATCTGATTTCTTTTCCATAACTTAGTTAGGTGTTCAGGTATTCATGAGAAAAACACTAGATTATTTTCTGACGTGTTACCGTGCAGTGTATACTATATTCTTTCCTATGACATTATCAAAATAGATTATATTTATAGATTTAGAAAGAGCCCACTCGTGCAGGTAAAAATATAAAAGAGTTCCTACTCAACATGTTCATCAATCAATGCAACTATTTTAACGTGTACAAGGACTAGCCTGTCCCGAAACAAGTCCATTTTAAACGAACAACATTCCCTTCCCCTTACCAAAATAAATATGTGAATTCCTACAATTCAAAAATTCATACATGTTCTAGGGATGTAAATGTCCTTGTAATTTACTAGACGTACGTGTAATGAAATTACACCGAGTAAACTCTCAATCCGAGGCCTCGCAAAAAGTAAAGACCTTATCATAAATAAGACTTTTACCACATCTTCGTAGCCAATTCGTGTAGTGACCCGGAGATCTGTTTTAGTACTGTAATCTACTAAGACATCTTGTGAAGAGCCTGTAAAGATGATATACATGACAGGCGATTCAGATACGACGTTGTAAAAGCGACTGCCGTCCACTTACATCTACTGTAAAGGGGTTAACACGGGGCGGGGAGTCTGGCCTGTGTCTGGTATAAATCTTTTCAATCAGAGCCACTCATCTATCTGTAAATTATTTGTTCCAAAAAAGACGCAACCAAAGCTTTTGTTGATCCTTTCACCACCTCCATGCCCTCCCCATATTTAAGAAAATAAATAAACTATAAATCTCTGTCGTTATGAAATCGTGCGTAAAGAACAAAAAGGAAAGATGATGTAGAATCAAAAAAGGAAAGACGTTGTATTTAATATGTGATTGCAAAAACAATCGCTACAGTGGAAGGGCTTTAATCTGTGTATTCTATTTCCATGTATTGTTTCAACTTACGGTGTAAGATATTTCAGTGATTTAATGCATACAATGATTTAAGATACTTCAATTTTCCTCATGGTGAGAGAAACGGGATTTTTTGACTATCAGATGAACTGTTTCTAATTTGACTATTAAATTTTGATGTCTGACAAGGATAATAGTTTAGGTAACTAATAAATTATGAAACATGCAGTTGATGTACATCGGACATGATAAGCTTAAACACTCAAAAATCAAATTGTGAGTTCATAAATTATTTTCTTTTGATAAATTCCATCATTTATGGTTGCACTATATTGTCTTTCATTCATCTTGGTTCCCTTAAAAACAATACTATTCAATAATATCTGTCTTATTCTACACAAGAAAGTAACAATCACGCAAAGCCGAGGTTAAGCGATGAACGGAAGGAAGAAGCAGCAGTAACAGCAGGAGGCAGGAATGATTATGTAAACATGGAAAGACAAACAGGATAAACGTCTTATTTTGGCAGGAAACTTGTTTGGTCCCATTAAATTACGACGGAAGATGAAGAAGTCTCTAAAATGGATCATGTCATGTTACTCTCTTTTGTCTGTCGTTAGATATGTTTTGTTGTTTGATATGTTTGTGCACATAAATGTACGTATGATATGAGTCACTAAAGATAAGAGGATTCCGATCATAATTGACTATTAAGTTTCGAATTTTAAAATTTACATAATTTTTGTCTCCTTATCATAACCAAGGGAAAGAGTGAAGGAACAAAGGAAGAAACTGTAAAACTGTCCTTTGTTTCTTCATGTCCATTTTACCATAAAGTACGAGCAAAATAACAAATGCGTTTATTTTAATTAAGTAAATGGAGGTACATTGACTTGACATTTTCGTTTCCTGGGTATGGTCACATAAAGTTTCATCTTGTACTGTTGGAATAAACAATTCCAGGTTTGGACTCACTTCCTTGCTGTGACTCCGCTCTGTGAAAATTTACTGACATTTCACATAAGTAGTCTTATCGTATTGCCTATCTGCTATCTGATCCTTTTGAGATAATTCCTTGCTTATAGGTCCGCACAAAAAATGAAAAATATTGAGAAGGTATGCATCCAATATATCTCTTTGTAATGAATTGCTCATAAAAGTTTACATATGGCAAAAATAATGAAATTCAATAGCAATTTCATTTTGAATTACATGCTGGCTGGCTGCCTGTTTAAATTCCACTGCTCAGATTGCCATCTCAAATAAATACCACAGTTCATATCTTGAATGTGAACGTATATGTATATTGCTGTGCGTAAAATGTTTGTTGAGGACGAAATATTAAATAGGGCTTGTGACAAATATAATCGATACATAAAAATGTACGTGATTTAACTATGTCGACTTAGCCGTCACTCTTTGTGTATCTATTCCGATTGGTAGAAAATTCAACGAACTTGGAAATGATAAAGATTTTCTCGATGACAATTCCAAGCATTCAGTGTAACTTAGGAAAAACATTGACCTACTCAAACTAGGAATTATGTTTCCTTTCAGAGTATAATGTCGTTTATTTGAAAGACATGACAAAACAGCCAACTTTCCCAATAAGAGTTAGTCAAGCTTACAACAAAAGCCGAGTTCGATTTTATTTTCCGGATAACGAGAAAAGAAAGATTCCAGTGTTTGCTTATTTTTCGTAACTTATGTCAACATCCAATACATGAGACAATAACCGTGTGTCGTAAATAGACCACAAATACTTCTCACACAAACTAAAACTCTTCCACATTTGTCTTAAACTACTATAAATACGAAAACATAGTTGCTTTTTATCGGTCTAAAATGTATATATAAGTGTAGGTTTGGTAGCCGCTTAGAAATACTTTAGTTTTACTTTGTAATCTGCAAATGGTAACCAGGGAGAGTCAGTCACAATTATTGCTTCAGTTTACGCGAGGAAGAGCCACATCAGCGAATTGATGGTCATTTTGATCTGAATGCTTCTCCTGGATGTGTAACTGGCATGAGTACACCGTGTAACTGTGTCCGGCCTGATGCACTCAACAAAAGGGGATGGGAATATATGTCTCGCAATAAACCCGTACTGCATACCGCAAAGCCAGATTAATGCGTCCTTTACATGTTCTGTTTCGCGAGTGGAGTTTTATTTGTGTTAACTTTTTTTACAAAGCTGAGAATAAACAAGAAGTGGAGTTCAAATACACGCCACCTTAGAATTTATCTTCATTTATTGGCAATAAGATAGATGTCGAAACATGGCGGTACAACGCATTGTTGTATTTGGTAAGAGATGAATAATTTTTTGAGATCTAAAAGACAGACAGGCAGACATTTTGCTTGTCTGGCAAACAAAGTCATTACTTCATGGCAGAAGAGCGTGGCGTTATCAACTTTGGAGAATAGTCTGTCAATGCAGATAATCCTTTCAACCCAACGAGGGTAATTACTGGTGTGCAAAGCAATAGCTGTACATGGTTGTTTGGTTGTTTTCTACCTTCTTATTTGTCTTTGAAACTGGAAACTTGTTAAAATGTCCATCGTCTTTTTGCATTTTAAATTTGGTCTTTGTCTTCGAATGTCTGCTTTCCAGATTTCTGCATATAAATTTTATATTATATTTTATGTCTTTATGTAGCTTAAATTTAAAAGCTCAACTACCCTAGATATTTACTGAAACATTTAATCCTTTTGGAATCGTTTGATATGTTTCGAAAACTATTTATCACTCATACTATGATGCAGATTTATATCAAAGCATTCCACACATACACACTGGGGTAATTCACTGGGTTTTTTTCTCGATAAATACGAAATGAAAGTTGCACAAGGAATGACGTAGATGCGACTTACATCAAAACAATCGGTTCTGCGTGTTCATTTTTGGTTTTGTAGATTCACTACAAGAGAGACGTTAAGCACCAACATAAGCAACAAACTGTCGTATATAAAACTCACTAATGAGAATCTCCTGTGCAGTATAAAGAGCTTCTGTCTAAGCAGAACAAAAGCGGCATAAAATACTTTTTTTCGAGATAATCACTTAAACACGTTGTCCTAAATGCCGACAATCAGCTTCACTCGGCTATTGTGAGGACTAACAATACTATGATGGTGATTTTATGCATGCGGCTTTTATTGGCGAATGACATATTTGGCTTTATTGATGCTTTGTAGCTAAACAAGAGCACCAAATGAATATAAATCGAAGGGATCAACAAAATACACTTTTCCGGTAAAATAATCTCCAGGATTATGTTTGGTTTTCATTTCTCGAATAATTAGTAATGACGAAATAAGCGCAATTTGACATTTCTTAGTAGCCAAATTCGTAACTTGCAAAAAGAGATGAAACAAGAGAAAATAACAACAAGAGATGACAAGACAAGACAAAATACAGACCACTTCTCCTTTTAAATTTGAAAAAAAGTAAAAATCCTGTTTTGCATTCCTCAGAGAATGCGAATAAATAAATGCGAGGAAGAACTATGAGAGATTGTTTTAAAAATTGAAGCAAGGGTAATTCGTTACACTTTTCTGGACATTAGTATCAACGTTTAAATTACAGTAACAAATGCACGTAAGAAAAAAACCGTCTGAAATAAAATATTATATGACTATCAGACAAAACAAATGTTAACAGGGGTCGGTAAACTTGACAGACCTGAGTTAGAATTAACCTAAGTATACATTTGTATACATTTGTCAGAAGGTAAGCGAAATGAATTAAAGTGAGACACTGAACTGCCGTAACATTATCCGACTGTCTATTTACTGATAGTGTGACAAGAATTCCTACAGCAATCCACTTAGTTTCTGAAGAAGTTTTACAATTTTCCTAAAAACGGTTTTCGTTATTTTGTGCTCTGGGAGGACTGTCTACTTAAATTTCTTCGTTGTGTTTTACGATATTTCTTCTAATCTTTAAATGTTTTACGAGATAAAGTGTACCCAAGAATTAATACCGTGAGCTTGTTATCAAGACCAATATTTCTAAACTTACACAGACATGGAAGGCTTGAGGTGGTGATATTCGACCGCAATTTTATTCTTATGTCTTGTAATCAAATGATGATGACAGCCTAAACGATTCACTGATTGTACTGAATTACAGTGTAATCAAGACTGCTATGATACCCAAAATGCCATAGATCTATGTAGTCGTCGTAATAGTGATACTGTGATATATAAAGCAAAGGCATAGATAATTAGCGTTACTTTGGTTGGACCAGATCCATGACAGTCGACAAGCTCATAGAGTTGACTGCACAACCAGGTACATTTCTTGGAGACTCCAGTAATTTAAATCGGACATATTGCAACTATTTTCAGCTATTCATATAAATTACGTCATGTAAAAATGTCAAAACTCTCGCTTATTAAGTGTTCCTGAAGACATGTGAGATTAGAAATACTGCACTGCACTGAATGTGACATTGGTTACATAAGCAGATTTTAACCACCTCAATAGTTGCTGATAAAATCTGTGCATTTCGTAAAAAACAAGTATGGTACATGAACTACTGTGAAAGCGGGTTGCACAAATAATGGTGTTTGAGTTGCAGGCAGATGTTTATTGGACACAATACCAATTATGTATTCCGGTCATAGAGTGCCACCATCTCACATTTAGTCTCCCTGAGATTAGAGATGAAGACCAATTCCAAGTCTTTAACGCCGTGAAACAACAGCGATCGGATTAAATTACTTGCAAAAGATGTAGGTTAATGCCGTTTGTCTATGATGGGATGTTAATGGGATCAATAATGTAATGGAGATAATTACTTTCAATTGAGTACTAATTACGAGCAAATTTTGTGATAATCAGAAAATCAATCAGCTTACAGTACTGCAAAATCAGCTTCGCTGATACACAGCAAATTAACTTCTCTGCTCGTCACAGCTAATATGACAGTGTTCTACATTCTAACTATCAATGATACTGTGCAGCTTTGCTTACTGAGGTATCATGCCTTTATGTATGCCTTTACACAAGTCCCCTTTTAAACTTTGGATAAAATCCTTTAGCTCTTCTTTGGCTATTTAATTT